>JAOUZG010022412.1:823144-858283 GCA_026289955.1 Argiope argentata
CGAAATGCGTTGCTAAACGCAAAACTAGAGAACGGCTTGATCGATTCGGCCAATTTTTTAAAAAATATTTTCGTTAAGACACGAGGATGGTTCTTACGGAGAGAAAAAATGAAAAAACTGCGAGGAAAGTAGTTAAAACGACACTTTTCTTACTTTCCCGCCAAAAACCTTCATTTCCTTCCCCCACACCAACTGAGTAAGATAGCAGTAAGTAATAAATTATGATTTCTTTATGAAGAAACAAGCGAAATCAGTTGGCTTTCATTTATAGATACGGGATATTTAAAAAGGAAAGAAAATAGTTGCTTTTATTATTAGTCTGTATGGATATTTAATCTATGCCTGCTCAAAATAAAGTCTGAACAGGGAAGAAAAAAAAAGAATAACAAAGGGAAAAAAGGGTTTGTAGAAAGAAAAGTAGCGAAGAAAAAAAGGATAGAAAAGAAAAGAAGGGTGTGGGTGTGGGTGTCACCATTATTTTCTCTGTGAGCGGCATTTTCCAAGCTGTTTTTAAACTTTCGCATGTGTCTTTATTTGTTTAGTGTGTTTACATTTAAGAAAATGTGAATCTCATTATTTTATAAAAACGTAGAATTTTAGACCTTTCCCTCCACCATTTAAGTAAAATATCGATTCCGGGACAGTCATTGCACGAATAGAAAGAGAAAGATGAGTAGTACAATGAACAGAACATCTGAAGAAAATAATACTAAATAATACTATAAATGAATATGATTATCAAAACTTGTTTGGTTTAAAAATATTTTGTTGAAAAACCTGTTATGAGACACAGCTACATAAAATATGTGAAAATTTTAGTGAGCATAATACTGGCGAACCGACTGGTCGCCAAAGGCAGCTAGTGTGTATATATATATATATATATATATATATATATATATATATATTTAACACCCCTTCCAAAGTTAAATAATTTTTAAATTAATTAAAAATTTTCTATAATTAATTAAAATTCTTCTAGTACTTCTGAAAATTCGCTTCAAAGTATGTATTTCAACATTCCGATCTATATTGATATCAAATTTGTTTATTACAGATCTAACGATATGCTCTATAATGCTCCAACAGACAAGCACACATTTGTTTTTATTGTTAGACTCAGTTATAGTCCTGATCTCTTACCCGTTCTCCTCAGCAGCTCCATGATTCCCAGTGGCGTGCAGGGCATGAGGGCGTTCATGTCGAGGCAGAACCGACCAACATTAACCACATGGAATCCGTCCACGTCCTTGTGGGGCGCTATGGCGTTGCACACTTTCCTCTCGTTCATGTGATTGGGCAGGGGCAACTGGACCAGAATTCCATCAACGTTCGGGTTGTCGTTCAATTCCCTGATGATGTTCAGAACCTCCTCTTCTGTAGTCTTGTTCGGACGGATGATGGTTTCACTGGAGATACCTATAACAAGTTATTAACTAAGCAATTAATTAAATTTGAATTATATGGTTAATTATTACAGTTTTAATTGATTAATTAGTATAGTATTAGTTAATAATATTAACTTATATGCAGTAATAAGTTGTAACAAATAATAAAGAGATAACTTATTAGGATTGTTATTACCTCTGAAATTAGAATCACAACTTTAATTTTTTCAATTCCTACAGATATTTCACACTCTTCTTTTATATATATTTATATATACTATTCAAATTTAATACTAATCAATTTTTTTAATTTAAAATACATTCTTTTAAACTTGTAGTGGATGACACTTAATGTTAATATTGTTTTTTCAAATATTAATTCATTAATTTGGGTAACTTTTTATTAATTAATTAAAAACTAATTTTTCCTCCAAAAATCTTCATTTCCCACCGCCAAATGAGTAAGATCAGTTTGTTTTTTCCCACGCTAATGATGTTAGGTTTAACACGTTTTCGACGGATTATTCAAACGATTCAGTTTATTTTCTTAGTGTTTGATGCATTTAAAACTAAACAGTATTAATTAATTGATTTTTTTAGGTTTCATTTTGAAGCACTTTTGAATTAAAAGGAAACAGAATAATGGAAATTAAATATTTCAAATCTGTATTGCGTTACCCCAACTGACATGGAAAATTCATACATTTGCGTTGTCCAAATTGGCGTTGAAAATTAACGCATGCGCAGTGTTTTCTGATTTATTTTCAACGGATACGGACTTGATTTTGTTTTGACCAGACATAATTTTTTAACAATTATTTATATTAATTGTAATTATTTCATAAAAAGTAACCAAAATAAAAATTTTCTTTGTTGACTAAGTAGTAATTGACTTCATTTTTTTATATATATGTTATCGTTAAAGTATATAATGCAGTTATTTTATAGAATACCTAGTTATTCCCTGAAATAACTGATCGTGTCCGTTAAAGTGTGTAATATGTTATTCATTTGACACTTTAACTAGTTATTCGATAAAATAACAAGGTATTCTACAAATTAATAAATGATAGACAATTAAAATGAAAAGAAGCAATTTATCTATATTATGCAGCGTATAAATGGTATTTATGGAAACGTGCCATAAAATCATTTGTTACAACAAGGATTACTAAAATGACACTTGGAATGACAAAGATCATTATTTCTAAAACAAAAACATATTTTGTTGACACACTGTGTTTTACGCGAACATTTTTTAAATCCCTGACCAGTATCTAAATTTTGAGCTGTAGCAACCGACCGGAACGATATTTATACAACCGGAATTCTTCGATTTTAATTAATTTCTGTTCGCAGACACTGAACTGGGATCGGGAATATAATTGTTTTATGCGGCCGTTTGTTGTGCCCAAATGGAAAAATCCTTCTTCGGTTATTTTTATGGTAATAGCTAAAATAGATTTGGCATCGCCTTTTCCTCTGTCAATTTCAGGCACTGGGATACGGACGGTAAACCCCACAGAGGCTACAGAATGAGATTTATCCGACATTAATTTCATCTTTTTCGCTTGAATTTCTAAACATTTTTTATAATATAGATTATTTTACGCTTTAACGGACTGCGGACACTTTAACGGACCGTTACACTTTAACGGACTGAAATAACTAGTTAAACCATGAAATACAAGATAGTTTTACACTTTAACGGACACGATCAGTTATTTCATGAAATAACTAGGTATTCTATAAAATAACGGAGGTATTATATAAATACTTTAATGGTAACATATATATTACTTATTTTTAATTCATCTGTGTTGGTATGTACGGAAATTCTTAGATAAGACATGCTATTTTGGGTCATTTACTTCAACTCCTATAATAATGCTTTTAGTACTTGCCTGTTTTTTGTGCAGCTTTGAGCTTGTTGTTGACATACACGGCACTTGCCGGATTGTCTCCCACCAGCAGGACGCTAAGGTGAGGCCCACGATTCCCACGTGCCAACCACCTCTGGATGTCGTACTTGATTTCTACTTGGATTTGTTCGGCTATTTTCTTGCCGTTGATGATTTTGGAAGCATATTTCTGGCTAAATGATATATTAGATGCAAGATTATGAAGAAAATGAATTTTCGTAAAAAAAATATGACGAATAAAACGTTAATTCAAAAATAGATGCCTAGCCTTTGCTGAAATTTTTATATAGAAAACAATCATGTTTCATTTACGAATTTTCTTTCTTTCTTCTCTAAGGTATACGGAAGATAACATGTTCTCATCTACATCTAGCATCTGATAGGATAGATGGGTGTATACAGATATACAGTGGCTCAAAGAATTGAGAGTACACATTTACTTTTGCTTGATAAATCTGACTCTCAGTTTAAATAATACTTCACCAAGAAGTATCGGCGGGTATTTTACCCCGCTCATCTTGCAACATTTGTTTAAAATGGGTTTTGTTTCTGAACCTACTTTTCAAGTGTGCTCCTCAGATATTCAATGGCACTGATGTCGAGAGTACTGTGGGGTGCGTGTAACTATATACAATGAAAAAGACACCACATTTTGACGTTACATGCAGTGTGTTTGGGGGCATTGTCCAACTAGGTTAGGGGTTCTCAAACTTTTAGACCTTGCGACCCCCTTTTTAGACTAAGTATTTTGGCGACCTCCCAAAGTTTTAACTCTGTCTAAAGTTTAGACAGAGATTTTAAAAATTTTACACTCACTCAAGAGTTCGTAGATTATGTGTCGTGTATTGGCGCCACATCCCTTGACACTTCATCTTTCTCCTTACTAGTGTCATCTCATCTCGAAGCTTTGATTGAACAGTTTACAGATTACATTCCAGTTAAGGATATATGGGTGGGGTTGTGTGAGTAGTCAATCCGTTCAGTGAGCAAGCCGTAACAAAAGCTGAGCTATGTGCCCTTCATAACGATCAACTGATAGAGATTTCAAGTGATCAGTCAGCTAAAGTAACTTTAACATAGCTTATATCGACGAAGTTTGGATACGTATTGAAAAGGAATACTCAGAACTGTCCACAACAGCATTAAAAACTTTGATGATATTTTCTGTATCTTACAACTGTGAGCAAGGATTCCCAATAATGATAAATTTAAAAACAAATTCAAGAAATCGTTTGACACTGGAAAGTGACATTGTTTTGTGTGTCACAAAGCTCATTACAGACATTAAAAAATTGGTTAATTCCAAACAAGCTCATGTATCCCACTAACTAAAAGAACACAAAAATCAACTCGTATGTGTATTAAAAGCTATATGCGTACTCTTTTTTAATGAAAACTACAGCAATAAATGAACTTTCTTTAAACATTTCTTCCACATCTCGCGACCCCCCTGGACACATCCCGCGACCCACCTTTTGAGAACCCCTTTTCTAGATAATATACTCTTTTTTCATGTAATAAGAGAAAAAAATTGGAGTGGTTATTCCCCCTGATTTTTTAAATTATTTATTTATTTATTTTTGAATAGTTGAGTATTCTTACCTGAGAGCCGCTGTGTGCGATTTTCTCGTGGAAGAAACTATCTGAACTTTGAGCTTTGGATGTTGGCGGGACGCGCTGGCGAGCAACGACGCACACTTTTGGAAGCAAGTTTGTTTCGCACACAAATACAGCATCTTGGAATTTGTCGAGAGAATCATTCTGTTAATATACCTGCAAGGACAGAAAAAATGCAACTAATTTTCACATGATATATTTTCTAGATTAAACTGTTCAAGCTCCAAGTTTTTAAGGAATATAAGTTTTTCTGTTTATATATACCAATTTGTTTTTCTGTGCTCGTTAGAGAGCAAATATTTATAAAAACCTATAAACACAAATATTTGGAGCAGAAATCAATCTTATTACTTACTGTTGAATGGCAACAGTCAAATGTAAACAAACCTGAATATGAACTTTCAAGACTACTCTATTAAATTCTATGCAAAATGTGAGATAAACTCACATTTTACAACTGCGCTTAATTCAACATTTCTCTTAATTAATGAAGCTTCAATAAATTTTTATAAACAATCTAAAGAATATTCTCTCCCTCCTCCAAAAATTTCATTCAGTTAAAGGGAATAAAATATAAACGAAATAAAAAAAGGAATAAAAAATTTAATTATGCGTGAAAATAGGTTTAACTGTCATCAGATATTTAATGGTTTATTTTTGAAAATTGATGACCATATATTCCAAAAATATTATCTTACAAAAAAAGTTTTTGATTATCTCAGAATTAAAAAAGAATACCTTTCTTACGTATGCATTTCATTTTCTTACAATCTTCTTTTATTTTTAATATTTTTAAAATTTAATATACAATTATTTAGAAAGTTTCTAATTTATGCTTAAATTCAAATTCATCCAAAATATTTAGTCACAAGCTTTTGGCGATGCAAAAATTTAAGATTTAAAAATTCGCTTTCTTTGGACATCAAATCCAGAATAATGTGAGAATCCGGAATAAAGAATGTGGACATTTCAGGTTTTATTTCAAAATGTTCACATTCTTTAATTTTAATGTACAGAAATTTATAGCAAATTGATTCAGTTAAATAACATATTTTCCATGAAAATAAGCGAATATGAGGAAAAAAATGTGAAAATATGTTTCCACGAAATAGTGAAATTTCAGAAAAAAAAAATGCATTCCATTAATAGTTTAATAGTCAATAATTTGAACAAGTTTGTTTCCAAAAGCAGTTATTGAGTAAATAATTCTCTTTCAAAGCCAATTATTGTTTTAAAAATAAAATTAATGGAAACTGAGAAAAATTTTAGTATTTTTGTAAAGTATAACAAAATTTAAAAATAACGTAATAAATGTAATGTAAAAATAAACTTATTTAATCTTAAAATGCATATTATAGATTACAGTTTACGAAATAAACTTTTATTTGTTTGGGAAATTTTATTTTTACTAATGTATTTGAACGCTTTCATGTGTGTGCACGTGCTGCCCTTTTTGAGAAAAAATAGATGGCGCTCCTACTTAAATAAATATTTTAAATACTTTATTATACTTTTTAAAAATAAATATTTTAAAGTAAAATTCAGCTTACTTTCATTTTCTCATTAATATTATCAAAATAATACTTTTTTTAAACAGATTGAAGATTTCTTCATCAATTCGTTCGTCAGTAATAAAACTAATATTTAAGGCATAATAGATGGCAGTTTTTCTTATTTCCATTAATCTACAAAAAGTTAAGGTAAATAAAAAAAATTCTTTTTAAAAATATCCAAAAAGTGCATTTAAGAATGGAATACATTTTGGGAAAAAAACATTTACAAAAATATTTTACTATATCGTATACAGTTATCTCCTCGAAGTAAGCTGCATGGAATAGTATTAAAAAGTTAAAAAAAATATTTTAATCATCGGGAAAATGAAAGCAAAAATCAGCATAATAGTTATCTTGAAATTCTGTTGGATTCATATAATGGAGTTAAATCATATTATTATTTAAACGAATTGTTATTTAAGAATGTCGATTAAATTCATTTTAATTTTCTGTAACGAAGAAAATATTTCTAAAAGACAATGTTTAATTAAAAAGAATATGATTATTTAAATGTAAAAGTAACATTTTTTCATTTCTGTGTGAATTTAATGTAAGCAAAAGAAATCGTCTGAATCGTCAAAATTTATTATGAATAAAATTATTATGCTATTTGCGTAAATATTTTTTATTTTACTTTTCAATTAAATGAGAATAAGTTTTGAAACATTCAAGAATTTAATAAAAATTTGCATTCATTTAAAGAATAGCTTGAGTTTCTTTGATGAAATTTGATTTTTTTATTATATACTGATAAGTTTTGATAATTTTATTTTCTATTTTTTTTTCATCAATTCTTTCCTATTCAAAAGTAACCATCGTAAATAAATATTAAGTAATCCTAATTGATTAAAGGCATAAATATTATACGAAGACAATCGCTGAAATTAAAAGATTCTTTCTAAAGAATATTTATAAAAAGAATATAAAGAATAATTATATTATTATATATTTATTTTGGGCTTATTTCATAATTTATACAGTAGAATCGGAAGCATAATTCAGTAATATTGTGGGAAATTATTGTAATAAATTTACAAATTAAACACATATTTACTGTCATAACAACTAAACAAATTTTATCAATAACTTTTCTAACAGAGATATTTTATTTTCTTAGAAAATAAAGAAAATTAAATAAGGAAAAAAAATCCTATCATCTTTAAATTGCATTCAAAGAAATGACAGGATATTATTTAATAATCTATATATTTTATTTTCTGATATAAATATTTTAATTTTTAGATACTTTATTTTCTAATATAAATATTTTATTTTCAAGAAATTTTATTTTCTAATATAGATATTTTATTTTCTTGAATAGAAAAAGAAAACGATCCAAATAAAGAATGAATTATTTGATTTTCTTTAAATACAATTTAAAGAATTTAAACTATTATTTAATTAGAATAATAAATATTCATATCTATAATTTAATATTCCAGCCTTTTATTTAATATTCATTAAAATTATAATAAAAAAATAAACAAAGAATTACTGATTCTTCTCACCTCGATTACGGATATCAGTTACGGTTAGAATTCCTCAATTTTATTTCATAACTAACAAAATAACATTTCTCAAGCGGAACGGCGATTTCTACCAAACGATTTTTAGCGCCTAACTGAAACTAAATCAAGGAACCCAGCTAGAACGAGGAAACTGAAAAGTGGGTCAAACATTTACTTTAGGGCAATGTTCCACATCACCACTTTCATTTGCAAATACCTTCCCCAAAATTTTCGCGTTATATGCAGTACAAATACTTCATTTCTATGTGGAATGTCTGTATATGGGAATGAAAAGAAATGTGTTTTTAAGTTTACCTTTAGGTCAAAAGGATCTGTCAGATGAGGTAAAGAGGAAATGGACACCTGCTCCTTATAGATTCTGCAGAGGGAAAGAGTGAGAGAGAGGCTGTGGGCAGCTCGCAGATGCTTTCGTTTTGACCACCTGTTCGGCTGCACAACCAGTTAAATACACGCTCCTCTGTTTATATTTGATTTGACGTTAGTCTACAGAGCCGATCGGTCGCCATGCCTGATCCGGATGGAAAAAATCTTTAAATAAACACTGGAAGCCATTATTGGTCATAACAGATTTATACATTTGTAATAAATAATTTTTCCATAAATAATATAATTTGAAATTGGTAATATCATCGAATGATTCACGGAAATAAAGCATTTTTATGCCATAAGGTATTTTTACTTTCATATTTTCACAGCATTATGGTTAAAATGGAAAGAAAGTTTATGTTATTATGATTGGTGATATATTTTATACATTTCATGCTATATTTTTATAAATGAAATTACCAATAAAGTTTTCAGCAATTCCAATGCTCTCGTTTTGAGTCACAACTATTTTCATTAAACATAACTATGAAATTATACTGTTGAACAGTTCAAAAATTATTTATGGCGTTTTGATAAGCTATTTTACTGCTTGTCAAATTGGTAATTTTTGCATAGTAACACATCTATACATTGGTAATAAATAATTTTTCCATAAATAATATAATTTGAAATTGATAATATCATCGAATGATTCACGGAAATAAAGCATTTTTATGCCATAAGGTATTTTTGCCCTCATATTTTTACAGCATTATGGTTTAATGGAAAGAAAATTAATGTTATCATGATTGGAGATATATTTTATACATTTCATGCTATATTTTTATAAAGGGAAGTACCAATAAAGTTTTTAGCAATTCCAATGCTCACATTTTGAGTTACAACTATTTTCATTAAATATAGCTATAAAATTATACTGTTGAACAGTTCAAAAGTTATTTATGGCGTTTTGATAAGCTATTTTACTGCTTGTCAAATTAGTAGCTTTTGCATTGTAAGAAAACTAATACTTGTATTTTTGATAATTCAAGAATTAATTATTTCGTATTGATAGTCTGTTGCATAAGTAGAGCGATAATTCAGTTTTCCAGAGTTCTCCAACTTATTATTTCATTTTGATATTTTGTTGCTGCTGATAAAGTTCTTCCCTAGGCACAATTCGAAAATCAATTATTGTATTTTACATAATTCAAAAATTAATGGTTACTTCTTGATAGACTGCTGTATATGTTAAGGAAGTAATTAATTTCAGTCCATAATTAAGGATTTTTCATCAATTGAAAATTAATTATAGCATTATGATTGGTTTTTGTACTATTGGTAGAGTTCTCTTTTACATGGCTCTAAAATTAATTATTTAATTTTGCTTCGTTCGAAAATTAATTACTGCACTTTGTGAGCTCGAAAATTTGTACTTATATTTTTGATAATACAAGAATTAATTATTACGCTTTGATAGCCTGATGCATAAGAAAAGAGAGATAATTCAGTTTTCAAGAGTTCAAAAACTAATTACGTTCATAGAAATCTGTAGGAAAGTACAAAAAAATTGATTTTATGTGGAAATTTCATTTTCCAGCAGGACAATGACTCCAAAAAGAATACAATTAACGTTGAAATGATTCTGTTTTTTCATTGCAAACAGAACTTACACACACTACCACAGTACCCTGATATCAATGATATTAAATATCTGTGGTCCACATTCAATATAGTGGTTCAAAAAATAAAAATAGAAACAAATCATATATAAAACAATTGTTGCAAGAAGAATGCGTAAAATATCTTCAAATGCCACCAAAAATTTGTCGAAACAGCACCCCGATGCCTAAAAGTAATAATAAAAACCAAAAGGCATGCAATTAAATATTAACGCTTTCTTTCTTTGCGAGATATTGCACAAATTTTGTTGATGTACTCTCAATTTTTTGAGGCAAAAATCTGGTAATATTTATTTAAAATGCTTCTGATACTTTTCAGTTTAGTTGTTTTTCGTCAATTTTTCTTTATTTTTTCATAAATTAAAACATTTGTTATGTGTAAAAATAAAATTATGTTTGGACTTCTCGTTCACGAGTTATTGGTATTGAAAGTCGGATTTATCAAGTAAAAGTAAGGTGTACTCTCAATTTTTATTGTATATTGAGAGAGAGAGAGAGAGACCGACAGAGAAGTCTCGTGTTTGTTTCAAACCGATTTAAGTTGGTTTATGACTTAAATTAATTACAAATAATAATGATTTAAAAATAATAATGTTCTCACATGATAACTTGAGATTTACGATTGAATATTTATTTTTTTTTTCTTTGCTGTACTTTTTAAAACCCAGTTTTTCCTAATTCAAATAATTTGATTAGTCGAATTTTTTACCATCTTCCAATTTTTCTGGAATAAACCAAATTCTTCGTTAAATATCTCTTTACTTCCCACATATTTTCATCAAAGAAAATTAATTACTAAGAAGAACCGAGCTTTATTCATGACACAGGAATTCCTAATTGCTCTTAATGAAGCCGAGTCACAATTTCGGCTATGATTCGCCGTAGACGAATGAGCCGGAATTTTGATTGCGAAACTCGTCCGCTTGTTGTGTCTAGCGCTTTGTCCCGGTCAAGGTAAAGCAGCTGAAAGTCAATCACTTGAAAAAAAATCTCAACTCGCCAAAAGAAAATATGAAAATTTCGCTACCGATTTGAAATTTTTAGGCTTAGCTAAGTTTGACAGAGTTTTGAAGTTCGATTTGGAATGCTGGCTTAAAGTTGCAAGATATAATAACTAACTCAAAGAACTTGTAATGAGAAAAAATAAAATAAAAATTAGGAGATGGTAAGATAGTCAAATAAACAGAATTTAAAAGAAAAAATTTTAAAAAGCGATAGAAATGTATTTTCAGGCTGATTCAAAGATAATGGATAATAATAGAGTAATTCTAAAAAGGATTTGAAAAAAATATATGTATAATTAATCTAGTTTCTTAATACCTATAAATTTAACATATAAGTTTTATTAACTATAAAATATCAAAACTACAATGAGTATTAACAAGGAATTATTAAAAAATAACGGATTGAAATAAAGTAGTAACATTTTGTAAAATAATATAGCAAATGAAAAAAAATATTGAAAATATGTGCATCAAAAACTATAGAACGAGATAAACTTAAGTTCATATTAAATTTAAAAAGGAACGAAAAAATAAATTTCTTTAAAAAAATAAAAGAAATCACCAGCAAAATTCTAGCCAAAACTGTCTCGGAATATTATCTAATGAATTAGGCTTAGGGAAAGGAATTTTAAGACGTCTTTGAACATTTTGTATAGGTTTTAACTCTTTGCACTCCGATGGTGCATCTGACTTACCATTCAAGACTGTGCGTCATTTTGACGTTTTATTTATTTATTTTTCAAATTAAATAGTGAAAAACGCCTACATAATGGTTAAGAGATGTAGATTAATTTTTCAAAGAAATCCGATTTAAAAGAATGATGTATGTTTATTTTTCATATCAATAAAGAAATCTTTGTATCAAGTGAGTAATTTTGATTCTAATTATTTTTCGGATTGTAAAGGGTTAAGCAATCACATACAATTCTTGTTTAACATTAGAATCAAGCCATCGTAAAGCAGCAAAAAGCGCACCCATTTTTTACATTATATACATGTGTGTGTCTCTGTGTGTGTGTAAAATATATTTTAGCAAAAGAAGCCTTTAAAATTTTTGCGTGCGCATGAAATTTGTGCATAAAACCAACGATCCTAAAAGATGCGTCAGTCTACATTACGACAAGAGCAAAAGAAGTAGAAATTTTCCCGTTCAGTGATTTTCATAGGAAATATTGATCACTACTTCTTTGCCACGGGTTGATTTTTGGAAAAGGAATATTAGGTACCTTTCAAAGAATGTTGTAAACATTAGAGATTTTTATCCATTCGCTCGGAGCTTTCGAAAATACAAAAGTCGTCAGTTTTCTAGAACGCGATCTAAAAATAATTAAATGAAAAAATTGGGATCTGGATCTGGAAATAAGAGTATATTCCAGAAAGAAATTAACACGGACTAATTAAAATCAAAAATTAGGAAACTTATTAAGATTTTACTTGAATTACGGGATATCATTAGATACATGTTTAAAAAAGGAATGAAAAATTTATAAAATTTTACAAAATGGGCAAAATAAAAATAAAAATTAGTAAAAATTATTTAAATTTTGTTTAAGTTAAATATGTATTGAAATATGAAACTAAATTTGCCAGTTGTTTTAAAAGAGCCTCACATGGATCCTCAAAATAAATCATATCGCCTTGTTTTTGTGTAAAAGTTATTTATTTAATTATTAAATAATTTATTTAGTAAAACTGGACATAAGAAATTTTTATCCACTTTAAAAACAAATCTAAATCCTTATTTTTAATATGATTTATTTAAGTAAATAATTTTAAAAAATATTACCCTGTGATGAGAAAATTTATTTTCTTTTATTACAATTATTTGCCGTTTTTTTTTTTTTTTTAAATTTCGGAAACAGTCTTTTTCTCTAATTCAACCAATAGGTGACACTTTGAAATCAAATTTTAATTAAATTTATTGATTAATTACTTATCAAACTCTGAATAATATATTAAAAAAGATATTTACATCAATTACATCAAAATATAAATTTTTTTAAAATTCTAATAGGTCAAGAAAAGAGTATTAAATTAGCTGTCAATTTCTATCATGATAAACATGAAAAGTATTTATTTCCATTTTTACCAACCCATGCTGGCATACTCACCTAAAAAACTTCGGATTACTTATGACACGGTGCAGAAAAAAAAATCTATATATAAAAACAACACTGCTGTGGGATATTCAGTTTAAATTTTTGAACTTTTAATTCTGTTAAGATAAAGATTCTAAACACAGAACTGGTCTTTGCGTCAAAAAATCAAATGTTTCTCCATTTTTTGTGTGAATATTACAAAAAATACACAAGAATGTATGCATATCAATACACTAGAATATACACTGAAGTGACAAAAGTCAAGGGATGACTGTTAATATCGTGTCGGTCCTCCTTTTTCTCGGCGAAGTGCAACACCTCGACGTGTCATGGAGTACACAAGTCGTTGGAAGTCCTCTGCAAGGAATATTGGGCCATGCTGTCTGTATAGACGTCCATAATTGTGAAAGTGTGGATGGTTCAGGAGTTTAAGCACGAACGGACCTTTCGATGATGTCCCATAAATGCTCGATGGGATTCATATCCGGCGATCTAGGTGGCCAGATCATGCGCTGGAATTGTCCAGAATGTTCTTCAAACCAATCGCGAACAGTACTGGCCCGGTGACAAGGCGCATTGTCATCCATAAAAATCCCATTGTTGTGTGGGTACGTGTCCATAAATGGCTGCAAGTGATCTGCAAGCAGCTGAACATAACCATTTCCAGTCAATGATCGGCTCAGTTGCACCAGAGGACCGAGTCCATGCCATGTAAAACAAGCCCACGCCATAATGCAGCCACCACCAGCTTGAAGAGTGCCTTGCTGACAGTTTGGGTCTATGGCTTCGTGGGGTCTGCGCCTCACTCGAACTCTATCATCAGCTCGTAACAACTGAAATCGAGACTCATCTGACCACGCCACGTTTTCCACTGGTCTAGGGACCAGTCGATATGCTCTCAAGTCCAGGAGAGTCGCTGCAGGCGATGTCGTGCTGCCAGAAAAGGCATTCGAGTCGGTCTTCTGCTGTCATAGCCCAAGGAAGACAAATTTCGCCACACAGTCCTATCGGACACGTCCCTCGTACGCCCCACATTGATTCCTGCAGTTATTTGACGAAGTGTTGCATGTCTATTCACATTGACCATTATACACAAAAGTCGGCGGTCTCGGTCGCTAAGTGCAGGTGGTCGCCCACTGCGCTGTCCATGATGGGATGTGATGCCTGAAATTTCATACTCTCGGCACACTCTTGATACTGTGGATCTCGGAATCTTGAATTCACTAACGATATCCGCAATGGAATGACCCATGCATCTAGCTCCAACTAACATTCCACGTTCAAAGTCTATTAATTCTCGTTGTGCAGCCATAAATCACAAAAACCCTGTTCACCTGAATAACTTGAACACAAATGAAAGCTCTGGAAAACGAACAGCGCATTTATACTTTTTCGCTGCGATACTACTGCCATCTGTATATTTGCATACTGCTATCCCATGACTTTTGTCATTTCAGTGTATGTTTTTCTAAAAATATACAAAAATGTATGCATATTCATACACAAAAATGTATGTTTTTCTAAAAATATACGAGAATGTATGCATATTCATACACAAAAATGTATGTTTTTCTAAAAACACATGAGAATGTATATATATTAATACACAAGAATGTATGTTTTCCATAAAAATACTGAAGAATATATGCATATTACTGCTCTACAGCATATATTGTTCGACCCAGAGCATAAAATTTGGCACATATATACCTAGGAAGGTAAAAATGTGCTCTTGATAGCGATTTTTTTAAATTTTGTCCAGAATTTTAATTATAATTAATTTACAATTTTTTTGGCAAATGAAGAAAAGTTGAAATTAAAAGATTTTGGGATGCACAAACAAAGTAAGTGGAATGAATAATATATGAAATGATATATCTTAATTAATTTCTTTTTTTTTTCAATTTCTACTATTAATTCACACTCTTCCTATGTATACCTAAATATCTGGTTTAAATTTCCAATTTTTATCTTTATATTACTATATTATCTTTATCTTCATTACTTATAATAAAGCTCAATGTGTGTATGTGTGTTGGTACTCTACAGGCCAGACCGTTCAACCTACAGCTACCAAATTTGGCACATTTATACCTTGGAGGCCGGGAATGTGCACCTCGAAGCCCTTTTTTGAATTTTTAATTAAAATTTTGATTCATTAAAAAATAAGCGAAATTTTAATGTTTTTTCGTTATAACTTTCGAAAATATTACAACAAAACATTGCATCAAGTTAAAGATCAAAAAATTAACTTTTCAATGATACAGATGTTTTGACCTATAAATTAAAACTCTATTTTTAATGAATTATTAAACATGATTAAACATTAAATTTAATCGTAATTTTCGACAATTATTTATTATCATAAAATAAAAATTAAATTTTATCTTCACGAAGATCTAAAAAAAATCAGCTTTTTATAATATATTGCCATCACATTTTCAGAAATTCTGATTAAAAAAATAAGTTAATTACTACCGCAAATAAAACCTAGAAAAAATGTTATTTTGTGCAAGTGATAATATGAAATGAAATAAATAGAAAATGTAATATTTTTTAGTCGATAAATGAAAGAAAAATTTTTTTTGATCGTTTGCAATATCAAAATTACTAATCCATTGAAAAAAATCAAAATAAATAAAAATACAAAATAAAAATTTATTACAAAAGTGCGATAGTTAAAACTAAAAAAAAATTTTAAAAAAAGCACCAAACGATAATCTTCTCAGAGTTAGATTAATTATTTAAAAGTAATAAATCGTGAACAAACTTGATAATGACTTCATTTCAAAGAAACGACGAACAAACAGCAATTGTTAATATAGTTGATAGAAAGTATAAGAAACTCTTAATTCTGTTGAAGTAAACCATTTCTACTTTCGTATTCTTTTTACTTTTTAAAACTCTAAGACATGATTTTTAATTGTTTACTTATATGAAGAAGATACATAGTGCAAATCAAAGAATTCCCCTTTCTGAATATATTGAATTTCTGCATTTTAATGAATCCTGCCGAAATGAAAACGCATCTGCTTTCAAAGAATCATATATAATAATAAAAATATGCTGTTAAAAACAGGTCAGCTTTTTGAAAACGCATCTGCTTTCAAAGAAGAATATGTAACAATTAATAATGCAATTATGATAAAAGCAAGTTAAAATATTTTTTGTCCGTATATTTCGGAGACATAAAACCTTCTAACCAGAACAATATCATGCTCTCACACAATAAGAAAGAAATCAACTAACATTCAGAATTAATCATATGAACATGTAATTTTCAGCGCATGTCTGCATGAAATAAAGCAAATATGAAACATGATATTTTTGGAAAGTAAATGCAAGGAAAATTTTTTTATGATATTTTACTATACTTATATTACTAATTCAATTAAACAGTTTTATTTAAGGCAAATATGGCTTAATATATACAAGATATCTTCTATAATCAGAGTCAAACAGCTAATTTGCAAATTTTTTGTAATAGACATATATGATTATTTTATTTTATAGATATCATCACTAAGTGAAATATATAATTATATTCTTACTAAATTGATATAAAAACTTCTGATGAATTACAATATTTATATGTTTACATATATCATGTACTCTGTGAATCTTATTTAACAAAATATTCTTGAGACACTAAGACCTTAAATAAAAAAAGTGTTACTCCGATCAAATAAATCATTCATTAAAGTTGACCAATTTATTAAATTTCAATATCACTATTCTATAAAAACTGACGATTTAAGATCATTTTATCAAGATCTCAAAGAAGCCATTAATGGTTTCCCAAGAGTAATTAGCCTAGATAATAAAAATGTCGATTGTTCTAATCTTGCAATATTCAGAACTGATTAAATGGTCAAATATGATCGCAGAAGATAGAAACGTTTATCCATTTATTTAAAAGGTGAAACATAAATAAAAATTTACAGAATATGAATCTATAAAACTAAAGAACTGTCTATAAATTTAAACTTCAAAAATTTTTAAAGTATATTTATAAACCAAAAAATAAATAAAATGCTATTGTTGAGAAAGTTTATACACATCTTAAAAACCGAATGTTTCATTGAATCTGTGAAATTTTTGCTGCATAATTCTTTTAGATACCATAAATTATAAAAAAATTATAATGTTTCAATTTCTGTATTGAACATAAAATTTCAATGTCGGACTACTCTGCTTTCAGTTCTTAGTTTTATTTAAAGACATACTTGGATTGAGTAAAAATTTCTTTATATTAAGTACATTTCCACTTTAATTTAAAAGTGAATTTTGCGTGCACTGATAGAAAATCAGAGAGAGAGGCAGAGTTCAAAGATCAAGACTGCTTAAGGTCTAAATAATTGAATAATGAATTATATGACTGTCGAAATTTGAAGCTTAAAAATATTTTGCTGAAAAATTTATAATGACCAAGTTATATATAAAAAATTAAATTGAACCTTTTAGTCAGCATTAATACTGGCGAACCAGCTGGTCTCCAAAGGCGGCTAGTCGTAAATAAAAATACTTTTTATTCCTCCACTGAAGTTCAAATACCTTTTTTAAAACTTTTGGCAGATGTTGGCACTAGCTGTTAATATAAGTTTTTCAAATATTAATTCATTAATTAATTTTAATGAAATTTTAATACTTTAAATAGCATTTTTGCAGTTTGTAAGGAAAATTGAAATCAACAGGCAGTAATTAAATTTGTTAAATGCGAGGATTTAAAAAAATTTCAAGTGAAGGAGAAGAATGCGAGTTCAGTTCTTGAAAAAATCAATTATTTATTTTTGATAAATTATTTCTATTCATTGTAATTATTTAATAAAAAGTAACTAAAATTAAAAAAAAAATTATTGACCTAAGTAGGAATTGACTTTTAAATGCTTATTTTTTATATTGCTTATTTACTTTAGATTAGTTTATTTTATCATAGAAGTATCTTTTATATCCTCATCCAAATCCCACTTTTTTATTTAATTATTTCTAACACAAACTCTAAAAAATTAATAACTTGTTGCATTTCTTGCGCTCCAAGCGAAGAGATAAACATCTCTAACCCCCCCCCCCCCTATCTTTAAAAAATCCTAAAATTCCGTTTCCTAAACCGATACATGTCAAAGAAATGCCAGTCAGACTCTTTTAATTAAAGGCCATAGAGGAAAATTTTAAAAACTTTTCTTTTGAATTCTGGTGCTAACAGACATGTCTCGCCTTTCATCTCCATATACAAACCATGCCCATTCGTGAAAAAAAAATCGAAGTTAAATTCTACTCTCGTCTTCTTTTCGGCCACGCATCAACAAAACTTATGTTACAAATATTTGCATTTTTTTAGAATAAAAATTCAAAATTAATTAATTCTTAGAAATATATTTTTATTTCATTTTAAATTTACTCAAAAATCTGCTTACGTTGGCGTATGCAATTCTTTCCTTTAGATCAGGGGTTCTCAAACTTTTAGACATTGCGACCCCCTTTTAAGACTAAATATTTTGGCGACCTCCCCCCAATGTTTTAACTCTGTCTAAAGTTTAGACAGAGATTTTTAAAATTTTACACGCACTCAAGAGTTCACAGAGTATGTGTCGGCTATTGGCGCCACATCCCTTGACACTTCATCTTTCTCCTCACTAGTATCCTCCCATCTCAAAGCTTTGATTGAACAGTTTACAGATTACATTCCAGTTGAGGATATGAGTGGGGTTGTGTGGGTAGTCAATCCGTTCAGTGAGAAAGCCGTAACAAAAGCTGAGCTAAGTGCCCATCATCATGGTCAACTGATAGAGATTTCAAGTGATCAGTCAGCTAAAGTAACTTTTAGCGTTGCTTATATCGACACATTTTGGGTACGTACTAAAAGGGAATACCCAGAACTGTCCACAACAGCATTAAATACTTTGATGCCATTTTCTACACATTACAACTGTGAACAAGGATTCTCCATAATGATAAATTTAAAAACAAAATCAAGAAATCGTTTGACACTGGAAAACAACATTGTTTTGTGTGTTAAAAAGACATTAAAAAGTTGCTGGTGTTGGTGTAGTAAAGTTGGTACAAAAGACATTAAAAAGTCGAGAATGTTTTTTTGTGTTACATTCCAGACATTAAAAAGTTGGTTCATTCCAAACAAGCTCATGTATCCCACTAACTAATAGAACACAAAGGCCTACTTGTATGTGTATTAAAAGTTTTTTTAATGAAAACTACAGCAATAAATTAACTTTCTATAAACTTTTCTTCCACATCTCGCCCCCCTGGACACATCCCGTGAACTCCTGGGGGTTCACGACCCACCTTTTGAGAACCCCTGCTCTAGATGATAAGCAGAGTTACATTTATTTTATCGTTGTGACATTCATTTAATTGACACCATTAGATGGCATGTGGAATTATTTTAATTACGTCACTATGATGTCACGTGAATTTCCATTATGCTGAATAAATTCTTATTTTGCTATAAAGAGTCAATTTTTATCCATATCCAGAAACATTTTTTTTATTTGCTGATACTTCATGAATTGGTTAGAAAAATTCGAAAACATCATGTCTGAAGGATATCTCGTATCGTATCGTTAAAATATCGGAGATATAAAATAACGCATTTTTAGTACGTTTCTATCAACATTTATTCCCCTCAAAACGTGCCTTTTCGCTAAATTAAGTGACACGTGTCCTGGACAATTCCACTCACGTGTAAAAAGTTTGCGTTTAAAGGACGGCGCATAGATGTAACCAATGCGCAAATACAAATTCTTGAAATAAAATGCTCCTGTAATGTTTTTATTTTTAACATAAACTAAACTTAGATATTTAGTGTACCATCAAATTCTATTCCTAGAAAGCAATTTTAACGAAAATATTTGTGAAAGCATTTTTAGCACTCAGAGAGCAAAACCATTAAAAAGGAATGAAACGCAAAAATTCTAATAACTTTTGGAATCGATTCACATTTTACTGTCAAAATTGAACTGTGCTCTGTTATACGATTTACAGATGTAATATAAAAGCAGCAGTTGATGAAAATTTGTTTCTATTAAATAAATATTTTAATCAACAAAATTGTTTTTTTTAATGATTTATGAAAAACAAAATCGTCTGCGTTTGTTCAAAATAAATGATTAAAGCTTTCAGTTTATATTAGATTAGCTCTTACCCGCGACTTCGTACACGTGGAAATTTTGATGTGTATATGTAAGAACCGACAGTCTAAACACAATGTAAAATGTTATCAAAACCGTATGCATGCATAAATTTTCAACGTCAGTTGGAGCAACGCAATGACGTGAATTTTAGGCTCCATTTGGGGTAACGCAATGCAAATTAAAACATTTTAATTTCAATTCATCTATTTTATTTTTATTCAAAGACACTTCTGAAGGAATCAAAATATCTATTAATTAAGAATGTTTAATTTTAAATTTATCAGACACTACGAAAATAAGCAGAATAATTTGAAATAACCGGTCGAAAACATGTTACGTCTAATATCATTAGTGTGGGGAAAAAAACTGCTTAAAAGCTATGTACTTGAAACTATAAGGGCACTTTTAAAAATTTAATCGGAAATGATGAAAATAGGCAAAAAGAATAAGTACAGCAAGAAAAAAAACAAGAGAAATGAACAGGAAATATCGAATTATATTAACACAAGAACAGCGTAGAAAAAAAATGAATATAACTTCCTTTAGAATATTAAGATAATATTAAAATGAAAAACGAAAACAGAAAAATAAAAACAAACGATTAGATTTTTTTTAAATTTTTTTGTTCTGATGAAAAAGGATTTCTGTCGGTAAATCCGACAATAAATCGGTAAATCCGACAAAAGAATTCCATTATACAGGATAAATTTAAAAGAATACCGGAAATAGAAAAATAAAAACAAACAAACGAAAAGCTCGGGCAGATGTTTTCAGATTTTTTTAAAAAATTTTTGGTGAAAAATTTAGCTTTTAATTAATAAAAAATTAACCACTCAATTAGCCGGAATAAAAATGAGCCCATGCTCTTCTGTAGACTATAATCTATCTGTGTGCTAAATTTCATCCAATTTCCTTCAGCCGTTCTGGCGTGATTGACTAACATCATCCATTCAAACTTTCACATTTGTAATAGTAGTATAGATGAATTCTGAATCAGCATTAAAGCAATAAATGAAAGAAAAAATTCATTTTGAGATTTCATTTTTGGTTCCTATAGTATAAATGAAAAACGGAGGGGTTGAAAGCTAATTCCTTCGGGACCAAACGCCCTCCCACTGATGTGGTGCTGAATTTGGGGGAAAGGGTCACCAGATCAGATGTCGTCCTTGTCATCTGATAGCGGTTCAAAATTACGAAGTCCGTCCCGAAATAGCTCTAGCATTGCTTTACAACGGCGCGTCAATATAATTAAAATAGAACTAAAAACAGAAACTGAGATCTTCGATCATATATTTCCAGTAATCATGTGAGAAAATTATTTTTTAAGTCAATATTTATCTAAATTAATTCATTGTGCTTACTTGTATGAGAAAGTACAGATGGACAAACAGACAAGCCTTTGATAGATTT
The DNA here is from genome assembly GCA_026289955.1 of Argiope argentata. Classification (NCBI taxonomy): domain Eukaryota; kingdom Metazoa; phylum Arthropoda; class Arachnida; order Araneae; family Araneidae; genus Argiope; species Argiope argentata. Next base: position 844,803 of record JAOUZG010022412.1, read on the forward strand.
TTTTTTCAGAAGTAAGTAAAAATTCACATTTTATATGCTAAACCCGTGTACCAAATTTTATCTATCTGCTATTCTTTACATTTTGTACTCAAACAATCAAACAGATAGACTTTCTCTGAATGGATTTTCTTCAAAATTTAACAGAAATTTAATCTAAAATTGGTATCAAGACAAGATACCAAATTTCATCTATCTAGCTCAAAGCAGTTTTGTTCACAGAAAAAAGGCAAAATTTAAAAATTAAATATTTGGAGATAACGGAGATTTGAAATGTGGAGATTCATGGAAGTCTCGAAATGAATATTTTGAATATCATGATTTTTTTGGAAATTTCCTATATAAGGAAATAAAAATTGCATTTATTGAAACTAAATGACAATTTGCAGTTAGCATCTATAGCCCAAAATCTTTATTTTTTAAAAACTATTTTAAATCATATTGTGCAAATTAAAAAAAAATATATTTATTGAAAACCTTCGTAATGCGTGTGAATTTATATCTAATAACTAAAGTAGTAAAAAATATTGCTGCAGAGTATCTTTAAATACATTTTAAAACATACATTAGAATTTTAGAAAAAAATGCGAAGAGATAAATTTTTTTCATTATAAAGCTTCTCCCTTTTTTTTTCTAATTCTAAAATGGGGTATATTCTCCGAATATATTGAGTAAAACATAAAAATTTCCGTTAATGATAAAATTTAGAAAATTCTAATTTTTGTGATTTTATTCAGAAAGGCTACTAGGAAACAAATATGGAAGACATGAAGCTTCGCAGAAAGATTCAAACGATTTTTTTATCATGTCAGAGTATGATGTTGTTTTTAAGATGAGGTTTTTGTCGTCAACAAAAATTCGTAGGCGAAATATAAAAATGTTTATTATCTGCACGAGCATCTCAAAAAATCAGCTTTTAATAACGTGTTGCCATCATCCCATTTACAAAATCTCTGATAAAAAAAAGTTAGTGACTACAGCAATAAAACCTAGAAAAATGGCATTTTGAGCGCGTGATTATGTGAAATGAAATAAATAGGAAATGTGATACTGTTTTTAAAACAATAAATGTTTTTATGATCGTTTGCAATACTAAAGTGACTCACTCAATGAAACCATTAAAATGAATAAAAATATAAATTAACTCGCACGTGGTGCTTGGCCGTTCAAGAAATGATGTTCTGACATGATACATATGCGTATCAGATTTCATTTTAATCTTTTTTTACTGTAAATCATAGTTTACAGTGAGGATTGCAGACAATGAATATTATTTTATCAAAAGTATTTCCTAAAATTAAAAAAAAATATTATTATCAATAGTAACAGATTTATGATTATTCAGACTAGACAGGTTCCTAGGGCCGCCTAAGATTAGAGTGAACTACAAATCGATCGATTAAAAAGACTTCATAAATAACATAAATAACTTCGTAAAAATTACAAATTCTATGAATTATAAAATATTAGAATAAAATTAATGCTTTATGAAGTATAATTGGTCAGATTCTTATGTTTAATTATGTTCATTCAATAATTAGAATATTTAAAAAATCCAACTATTTATTACAATAATGTTAATACAAACGTCAATGCCAGGTGGTTTTGCAATCCGAAAAAATAAATAGAAATAAATGCTTAGAATCGAAGTTCATAAAGAAAAAAAAAGAAATAAAATTAAATCCAAAACAAATAATTTACATGAGCTAAAATGAGAAACTAAATGTTCACGGTAGAGAATCAATTAGGGTTATAGCATGATTACTTAATTACTATAGTTTTCGTCTAGTGACCAAATATGGAGTACAGACCATATTTGGCATTCTCATTATTTATGTTATTATCACGTGTTTGCCATGCAACATCTGAATGTTCTTTCCCCTACTTTTACGTAATCGTGTAAAGGGGCGTGAATAATTTCAGAACATGAAAGTGGCACATATTTGCGTAGGTGATTTTTTTATTCACGTTGGGATATTAATCAATTGTAATATAATTTCCATACTGTAGATGTAAATTTGGCATTTTTTGGGAGCAAATATTTTTCTATCCAGAGGGTGATATTTTTTATCAAGCTTTTTTGCCATAGCAATTTTTTTAAATATATTTTCGGAAGACCATATTTATATTTATCTTTGACAAGTTTGTAATAATTTTTTATCAGGCAGTAAATGCATTTTCCGGACATGCGTCAGTAGCAGCTGAATATTCCGAGCGTTACTGAATTCAAAGATTATTTAAATAAAATGCCGATTCAAAGAAGAAGAAAAAAATTCAGAGTCAAGGAAAATTTTCAATTAATTATTTTATGTAATTTTTATAAATAGAGTTGTGGTTTTTTTGTTGTTTTTGCAACTAGGGACATGTAATAAAGAATTTTTCATAAAATTTTGAAGAAATATTGTATTTTCAATAATGTAGACCTAATAAGCATTTTTATCCCTTACAGTCAAAAGAATTATTATTATGTGATTATTTTTTTAAATCCTTATCTGTAGTGGCTCAACCATCATAGCCTTGAATTAGCTGAAAATTTTTATTCATCTATTTTGCATTAATGTTTTTTGGTACAACATAAATATTGCATTTTCTAATTAAGTATGAATAATTAAATTCTTTGTCAAGATAAATAATAACAAGAATTTTGACTAGATGTAGGTAGATATTATCATAAATTTTTAATTAAATTAAAAATAAAACTTTTAAAAAAGTATTATTGAATAGTTTTTCTGCTTGCTTTCTTCTAACATATAACGATTAACTCAGTTGATAGTGACCAAATAAATCAATATAAGCTTAATAAAAATATCTATCTTTACTTATAATAAAGCACAATGTGTGTGTGTGTCTGTTGGCGATGTACAGGCCAGACCGTTCGACCTACAGCTACCAAATTTGGTATGTGCATACCTTGGGTGCCGGGAATGTGCACCTCGGAGCCCTTTTTTGAATTTTTAATTAAAATTTTAATTAATTTAAAAAATAAGCCAAATTTTAAAGTTTTTTCGCTATAAATTCCGAAACTATTAAAGCACAAAATTGATTTTTGCGTCACGTTAAAGCTCAAAAAATTAGCTTTTCAATGATACTAATGTTTTGATATATAAATTAAAACTCTATTTTTAATGAATTTTTAAACATTTAATTTAATTGTATTTTTTTCAACAATTTATTTCACATAAAATAAAAATAAAATTTTATCTTCTGGAGGATCTCAAAAAAAAAAAAAAAAAAATAAAATCAGCTTTTAATAAAATGTTGCCATCACATTTTCAGAAGTTCTGATTAAAAAAAAGGTAATTACTACCAAAAATAAAACAGAAAAATATAATTTTCATTAGGTGATTATATGGAATGAAATAAGCAGGAAATGTGATATTTTTAAAGCAATAAATGCATGCGAAAAATTTTCTTGATCGTTTGCAATATCAAAATTATTAATTTAATTAAAGTATTAAAATAAATAAAAATACAAAGTAAAAAATATTTTACAAAAATGCGACAGTTAAAACTGAAAAATTTTTTTTTATAAAAGCACCAAACGATAATCTTCTGAGAGCGAGATTAATGATTTAAAAACAAGAAATCTTAAACGAACTTTGAAAATGAAGTCATTTCAAATAAACGACGAACAAAAAGCAATTGATAATCAGTAGTATTAAAATATTTTTGCATTCTTCTTTTTAAATTTTCAAAACAATAAGACATGCTTTGAATTGATACTTTTACTTATGTGAAGAAGATATTTTGTGCAAATCAAAGAATTCGCCTTCCTGATTGTAATTTATCTCCGCATTTTAATGAATCATGCGAAATAAAAACGCATCTTCTTTCAACAAAGTAACGTAATATTGAAGCTATACTTGTAAAAGTAGGTCAGCTATTTGAAAACGCATCTTCTGACAAACAAGAACACGTAATAATTAACAATGCAAAATTTGTAAAAGCATAAAAAATATTTTTTACCCGCATATTTCGGAGATATCAAAATTTTCTAACCGAAACAATATCATGTTCTCACATGAGAAAAAATGAATCAGCTATCATTCCAAACTAAACATATAAAAATGTCATTTTTGGCACGTGTCTGCATAAAAGGAAACAAATAAGAAACATGATATTTTTGGAAAATAAATGGATGGAAACGTTTTCTATGATATTTTACTATACATATATTACTAATCCAATTAAACAGTTTTATTTAAGGCGAATATGGCTTAACATCTACGAGACATTTCTGTAATCGGAGCCCAACATCTAATTTCTTAATTTTTTGGAGAGAGACAGAAATCTCTTAACAATTGGCTTAAGTGAAATATACACTGAAGTAACAAAAGTCATGGGACGACTGTTAATATCGTGTCGTTCCTCCTTTTCCCTGCCGAAGTGCAACAACTCGACGCGTCATGGAGTCCACAAGTCGTTGGAAGTCCTCTGCAGGAATATTGAGCCATGCCGTCTGTATAGACGTCCATAATTGTGAAAGTGTGGATGGTGCAGGAGTTTGGGCATGAACGGACCTTTCGATGATGTCCCATAAATGCACGATGGGATTCATATCGGGCGATCTAGGTGGCCAGATCATGCGCTGGAATTGACCGGAATGCTCTTCAAACCAACCGCGAACAGTTCTGGCCCGGTGACATGGCGCATTGTCATCCATAAAAATCCCATCCTTGTGTGGGTACGTGAAGTCCATGAATGGCTGCAAGTGATCTGCAAACAGCTGAACATAACCATTTCCAGTCAATGATAGGTTCATGTACACCAGAGGACCGAGTCCATGCCATGTAAAAACAGCCCACACCATTATGCAGCCACCACTACCTTGAACAGTGCCTTGCTGACAGTTTGGGTCCATGGCTTCGTGGGGTCTGCCCCACACTCGAACTCTACCATCAGCTCGTAACAACTGAAATCGTGACTCATCTGACCACGCCACGGTTTTCCACTGGTCTAGGGACCAGTCGATATGCTCACGAGCCCAGGAGAGTCGCTGCAGCCGATGTCGTGCTGTCAGTAAAGGCACTCGAGTCGGTCTTCTGCTGTCATAGCCCAAGGAAGACAAATTTCGCCACGCAGTCCTATCGGACTCGTCCCTCGTACGTCTCACATTGATTCCTGCAGTTATTTGACGAAGTGTTGCTTGTCTATTAACATTGACCATTCTACACAGACGTCGGCGGTCTCGGTCGTTAAGTGCAGGTGGTCGCCCACTGCGCTGTCCATGATGGGATGGGATGCCTGAAATTTCATACTCTCGGCACACTCTTGATACTGTGGATCTCGGAATTTTGAATTCACTAACGATATCCACAATGGAATGACCCATGCGTCTAGCTCCAACTAACATTCCACGTTCAAAGTCTGCTAATTCTCGTCGTGCCGCCATAAATCACGAAAAACCTGTTCACATGAATAACTTGAACACAAACGAAAGCTCTGGAAATCGAACTGCGCATTTATACTTTTTCGCTATGATACTAATGCCATCTGTATATTTGCATATTGCTATCCCATGACTTTTGTCACTTCAGTGTATAATTAGTAGATTGAGGGAAAAAATGCCAATGAATTAAATTTTTACATACATCATCTGCTCTGTGAATCATATTTAACAAAATATTCTTGAGATAATAAGTCCTTAAAATAAGAAAAGTGGTACTAACGATGAACTAAATCAATCATCAAATCTGATCGATCTATGAAAATATTAATATAATTATTCGATAAAAACTAGCGATTTTGGATCACTTTATCAAGATATCAAGGAAGGCAATCAAAGTTACTCTAGAATAATTGCTCTAGATTATGAAAATGATGTATGTTCTAAACTTGCAATATTCAGAACTGAATAAATCAGCCAGATTTGAAGAAGATAGAAATGCTTATTTATTTATTTAGATGTTGAAATATTAAGAATATTTTACAAATATGAATCTATAAGACCAAAGGAATTTAAACCATAATTTTTTATATATGTTTATAAACCTAAAAATTGTCATTAATGAGAGCATTTATATACATCTAAATATAAAATTACAAACTGAAGGTTTCAATTAACCTGTGAAATTTTTGCTGAATAATCCCTTGATATCTTATAAATTATTAAAAAAAATTATAATGTTTCAATTTCTGTATTAAAAATAAAACTTCAATGTCGGACTACTTTGCTTTCAGTTCTTAGTTTTATTTAAAGACATGCTTGAATTGAGTAAAAGTTTCTTTTTATTTATTGGACTTCCATCATTTCCACCTTAATTTAAAACTGAATTTTACTTGCACCGATAGAAAATCAGAGAGAGATGCGGAGTTTAATGATCAGGACTGCTTAAGGCCTACATAATAGTATAAGTGAATTACATGATTATCGAAATTTGAAGCTTAAAAATGTTTTGCTGAAAAACTTATTACGAGACCAAGTTATACAAAAAAAAATTGATTGAACCCTTTAGTCGGCATTAATATTGGCGAACCGACTGGTGGCCAAAGGCGGCTAATATGTAATAAAGATCAAAATGAAATCTACTATGCATATTTCAATGTATCATGTGTCAGAACAAGAACCACGTGCTCCTGCAAGTTAAATTATATTCTTATTCATTTTAATGGTTTCATTGAATGAGTGACTTTTGTATCGCAAACAATCCAAAAAAAAAATTTGTCTCGCATTCATTGTTAAAAAATATCACATTTCCTATATATTTCATTTCATATAATCACGCGCTCAAAATGACAATTTTATAGGCTTTATTTACGGTAGTCATTACTTTTTTAAACCAGAGCTTTTATAAATGCAGTGGAACCGCGTTTTATCGAAAGTTGATCTTTTGAGATGCTCGTGCAGATAATAAAATTTTAATTTTCGCCTACGGATTAAGATTTTTATTTTTCGCCAACTGATTTTTGTTGACGTTTCAAACCTCATTCCCAAAATACTGAAAAAATACTGAAATCCTCGCTTTTTATCGATTGATTTAAATATTTAGTATAAATTGCTAAAATTCTATTTAAAGTATTAATAATTAATAAAAATTTAATTAATGCATTAAAATCTGGAAAAAACTGTAGTAAAACCAAGTATTAAAAAAGTCTAAAACAAGGTTTAAAAAATGTATTTGAACTTGAATGGATGAATAAAAAATATTTCATTAAAGATTGATAATTTAAACAAGATATCTATCTATCTATCTATCTATCTATCTATCTATATATATATATATATATATATCTATATCTATATATATATATATATAGAGAGAGAGAGAGGGAGGGAGGGAGGGAGGGAGAGAGAGAGATGGATAGATGTGTGGGGGAGAGTGTTAACTAATAGTAAGAATTGAAAAAAGGAGCGTTAATTTCTTTTTATTGTGAAAGAATTTTATTTATTTATAAAAAGAAAGAAGTTTATTTATACTCCACCAAGCTTATGTTAGATTAACAAGAAACATGATGAAAATACATGTGTTCATACGGTATAATAGACCATTAAAAACTCTTTGCTACAATTCAAAGTGAAATGCAAAAGTTAAAAAATCAGTGTTAAAAACAGAAGCTGTCCGTAAAATGCTAAAATATTGCATAGAAAAACTTTTATTATTAAAAAGTAAATGTAAGAACTGTCATTAGGTCTGCTATTAGACAGTTAAGAATAATTTCTTTTACCTTATCAATATTCAAAAATATCTGTTGAATTTAAAAATTATTTTAATGTCTTCTATTACTTAAAAATTAATTATGCATTTCAATACTTCATTTTAATGATCGATGAAATTTTAAATTCTCTGTACAAAATGACTATCTTAATTTTCCAAACTGTAAATTCCTATTTAAGATGCCGATCACAATATCTAATTAAATTATGTGTCACATTTTAGAATTATTATTATCATATGAGAATATGATTTTGTTTTAGTTATGGGGTTTTTTGGTGTCTCCACAAAAACGTACGTAATTAATTGTTCAGTAAATATCATAATTTAAATCTGTTAAAGGCGTTTAGCAGACGATTTCTTTTCAGACATTTTACAACTGCTTCTATTTTTATGTTAATTAAAATATTATTGAAAGTTAAAAGAAAACGATTTTTTCTTTGATGAAAATATTTTGTTTGAAACTTTTATTTTTAATTTTCTAGCTAGAAAACCAAAGTTTTGATGCTCAGAAAATTTTGAGATGGAGAGGGAAAGCACTGTTTTTCTAAAATTGCAGATTGTACAATAATAAAATCACGTGATCATTTCAAATCATTTTAAAACGTATTTCCGAGAAAAAAAATGTTTTAAACCCAAAGTTTTGGTGCTTGATCGATTTAAAGATTTAAAAAAAAAATCCGGTTTTTAAATATCGACGCACGTGAAATATGATAATCATGTGATTGTTTCAAACCGGTTATTAATTTAAGTATGAAATACACCCACAAAAAATTTGTACATGATTATTTATTTATTTTATTACATTTTCCTTTAGTAAAGCACAAGTGTCCCATCACTTTTGTGAGACACTGTATATGCTCTTCTCATTTGTAATTTTACTTGTTTACCGCTTATTCAAACATTAAGTAAATAAAAAGAGAAATAAAAATACTTTACCGTGTCACGTTGCTTAGCAACGGAATACATATACATTTTACTATTTCAAATTCGTCTGCATTTTTTCATTTGTGAATTAAGTTTTAAAATATCTTAAAAATTGAAGGAAATGTTGCAGACAAATGAAATTGACATCTTTGGAAAGAAAAAATTTTGAATCTTAAGATAATTTAAAAAATTTTCTTCAGGGATAATTGGTTTAAAAGTGAGCAATATCTCAAGACATCTCTCTTACATCTCAAGTAATAAACTGAATAATTCACGATAAAGCAACACACAAATCCACCCACCGGATAAAACATTCTCTAACTTCTAAAACGAAAGTTACTGCAGACAAATAAATATTAAAACAGAAAAATTCCAGCGTAATTTCTATTAAAATTGAATCTTCAGTTAAATTCGCATTTTGTAAAGTTAACAATATTTTTTCTTTTCTCTTAAATGCAAAATTGCTCCCAAAATCTGGCTGGAATTTAGAATACTTTTTCAGGTGAAGATGTGCAACATATATAGTTGCATAGTTTGTCCCAATAACTTTTATTTATATTAGGGCTAATGATTATAATTGAAAAAAAAATATTGATCATTTTTCTTATTAAAAAATTAACTTTTTACAATTTTTAAAAATCCTTTGGAGTAATCCGTTAGTTTTTAGAAAATTTCTAAGATTTTAAAATATTTAGTACAGTAAGTTAGTACAATTTTTTTTTTCATTTTCACAAAAATAAAGCTACAGATGATAGGAATGTTATGCATTTTCAACAATTTCTAAAATAATGAAAAGAATCTGCTATATTAAAAAAATCTTTCAAATAAACAACTGATTTAGTAGGTGACTTTAATCTTCGCAGTAAATACCTTTTTATATTAAATTTTACTCACGAAAAAAAAGATTGTTTTAATAAAGGCTTTCTTATAATTATCTAAATGTTCAATTTTTCTTTAGTGAAAAAAAATATGAAATAATTTCATCACAATTAACACTAAATTAAATTAACTATTACAGAATGCAAATATATGACAAAGATAATTTGCTATAATGCCCCTTTTTGAAATCAGTATAATCTAATGTAAAAAATTAACCTAAAATTTAGTTTGAATGTGAATTCAGAAGCCATTCTCAGTATATAATAAATTAAGGTCCCAATTTTCCATTTACTGCATAGGATTTCTGTTTTTAAAATATCTTTTCACATAGCGTGACCAGGTAATTTGTGCAAAAAAGATGCGCACTTCAAAGTTCCACGTTGCGATCTGTTTGTTTTATTCTCTAACATGCAGTCACAAATCAAACAAATCTTGTGTTTGGTTTCTTGAAATAGAATCAGCATTTTTTATTAAATTCTTGTTTACATTTTAGCATACCTTTCTGAAAATAGAATGGACATGAAAGTTTTATTTTTGTAACTTTGTGGATGTGATATTTTATTCTCAGGCAGATATCACGATTTATTTACGTCACGCACGCTACTGTTTCTCTGTTTATATTAAAGTTAAAATTTTGTGGGAAAATGATTTTAAATCTTAGTACTAGCTTCCTTGTGCATTTTTCTTTGATTTTTATTGGAATAAACCATTTGGTTATAGATTGATTAGTAGGAATTAATAATTGCTAAAAAAATTTGCAACTTTGTTTTAATAGCTTCTTCAGCGAAATATCTTAAACTTGAAACTTTGACAGGCCTAAAATTCAAATTATTTTAGAAGCCTTATATTGTTCTGTCCCCCCCAGTAGGGGACATCTCGTAATGCGGATGAAATAAATACTGTATTGTAATTGGATCTCGCCATCTTGGAGGATGCACGAAAAAGTGGAGGTCTGGCTCCTCCCATTGATGACGGGATGTACTTCCTTAAGGAAATGTTGTACCTTAGTCGGTGAGGATTTAGTCTTAGGACTCAACCATGGTAGTAAGACATATCCTTACGGACATTCCCGCACAGGTTATTAACGTCCAATAAATCATGAGTAGCTCATTGAAAAAAAAGGGAGGAGGGAGGTTAAAGGGGAATGTGTCACTTGCGCTCAGCCTCATTAACGCTAACTCATTAGAGGGTGTCATTTGCGCTCACATGGTAGGTTTACTGCAGTTTAATCACCTTTGGCTGGAAAACTTGGCGTGCATCTAGAGGGGCTAAAGAGAATGCACGTTTCTCGCATTGATAAGATTAAGTGACATAGTTAAAGGGTCCTTATCTCCGAAATATTCGATTTTTTTTTCTCACGGTATAACAGTAAAATTTTCTTTAAGAACGCTGGATACATTTTTAATAGTTTATTTTAGATTAGGGGTTAGATTAAATTTAGATGAAAAAGGGAGAGCAAAAAAATATATAAATCTAGCTCAGGGATGCACAACCTTTTCAGGATGAGGGGCCAAAATATGAAAAGAGATCATGGCGAGGGCCAAAAAAGCACATGAATGCTAAAAAATATTAAAAACGCGAAAACATTCGAGTTTTTTTTTATGGCAATAAGCACGGATTACAATTATTACTTTACTTATTTTATTCATGCACACATTATGCAATAAATAAATGAATAAAGCACAAACATTATAGCTACGATTACCTAAACTTTAAAAAAAAGAGATTCCTGCTAAAAAGGGTGCAAACTTGAAATAGAATAACAGAGGAAAACTTTTTGGTAATTATACAGAGAACGCAATTTAAATTTTGAGAAAAGAATTAACAGAAATTAGTAAAAATAATGAATTTATTTAAATTTATTGATTTTATGTTGGGCTTAATATTAGTTGTAGCAATGCGTAGAACAGCAGAAAGGTTCTCATCTCATTCTTAATTTTGATTTGTTTAAATTCATTAGTAAAAAAATTTGCTCATAAATGTAAGTGCTTTTAAGAAAGTTGCACATGCAGCTGCATTTTTCTTTAAGCATAAAAATTCCTATAGCAAATCTTTATAAAATTCTAATATCGGTTTACCTTTGAACTGATTTTTGGAAAAAATCAGACTTCTGTAAATCAATTTAGGCTAACTGCATACTCTCATCCACTAGATTAACATCAACAGAAAATGGAGAAGAAAATTCATCAAATTTCGTTTGGCACTTTCCAAAATCTGAAAACCGATCATCAAATGCTTTATGAAAGATTTGAATTGGATCCTCATACTGCATTTTCATGTGTGGAAATTTTTCACGTTCGCGAGCTTCTCCTATACGAAAATCGTACTCGCCGTTAGCCATGAAGGGAACAAACTGAAAAGCTTCGTAATAAAAAGTAAATAAACTTAATGAACAACTGTTAATTATTTATTCTGATGTAGAATCGTTTTCTTTTCAGATTTTTATCCTTTTTCATTTGAAAAAAGTCTCATTTCATTTTAAATTAGTCATATTTTATTAACAACATTCGCGGGCCAACTTCGAAGGCTATGCGGGCCAATTTTGGCCCGCGGTGCATAGGTTGTGCATCTCTGATCTAGATGATAGAATAAACCGAACAGTAGAAAAATATTCTTTTGACAAGGACTTAAAGAGCTGCCTTGTAACTCTTGCTAATATAACAAAATTGTTAAAAAATTATTTTAAAGCAATGATTAATAAAATTTTATTTGAAATTTTTTTTAAATAATACTAATAATAATTGAAAAATAATTCAATAATAATTGAAAAATAATTTTTAGTAATAAAATAGAATTGAAAAAACTAAGCAAGTGTAAACTTGAAGAAATAAAATGCTTTTAGGTAATATGAATATTTTTTCATGCATTGGTTACTCTTTCTTACTTTTTTTGCATATATTAATCTTTATACTTACCATCAATGGTTAAAATTGTATTTAAGTTGCAGTGTGAAAGAGAATATTTTGTGTATTTTAAAAACTGTTGAATTGAAATAATTTATTTGATTTGTGTTATATATTTGAATAATAACATTTTCTTAATAAGCTATTTATATATACTTACAAGTTTTTTTATATAGATACATTGAATAACCACTTTACAATGTTGAAGTATTTCAAAGAAATTTTTAAAACGCACATGTCTACTGCTGAATAATTTTATCTAATTATCTTAAAGATGATGATGAAACTAAAAGAAAACGTATTTCCTTAATACTTATTACTAACACTTATTTGCTATCACATTTGATAAGATATTATGCTTCAAAGATTCTAAATTATTATTAATGAAATTATAATATTTATTTCCTTGTAAATTATAAATTTAAACAGAAGTTATGCTTTTAAAAAATCCTTCTTAAAATAAAGGCGAATATTTCAGTTGGGGAAAAGACTCCTCATATAGAGATCAAATAAATTGAATAATTATATAACAATTTATGTAATTTGAATAAAATTGTCTTCAATGGAAAATGGAACAAAGTTTGTTTTCCCTCATATAAATGTAAGGCAAGCAAATGTCCAAATTACCATCAATATTTGAAATTTTTAAAAATGAAAATAAAATAATTATTACATTTTTAGCCCTTCCTTAGAACTACTTAATTTGTTTGAATATTATACATTGTGAAGCTATAATTAATACTAAATATGGAAAAATCTTAATATCCACCTTGATTGTGATTTAGTCAAAAATAATTAAATAATCTTTTAAAAATTGTCACTAAAAACTATAATATTAAATTTTAGAATAGCAAACCTATAAAATAATTGTTAATTTGTCAAATATTTGCAATATAGCTGGAAGGAAATTGAAATAATGTTTGAAAACTGGTCGTTTAAAACTATAGGTGTATAAAATTTTTATTATAATAATTGTAGATATAAAAGTGTGAAATTTTTTAAATCTCCATAGTTTTCATGTCATTTTATGTTTTTAAACTCGCTAGTACTCAAGTTTTATGTCATTTTAGTAGAAATAAAATTACATTATTTATTTAAATCAGATTCATTAAATCAGTTCAAT
>JAOUZG010022412.1:858683-907049 GCA_026289955.1 Argiope argentata
ATGAGTTAGCTCTAATGGGATTGAGCGCAAATGACACAGAACCGGTTAAAGATTGATTAGCCTAGGTTTTGTAAAAACATGTTATTGTTGGCAAGAAATGTATGAAGAAAATGTATTTGGCAGGAAAATGTATTGGTATTTTAACTATATTTTGAAACATAAACAAAAGGAAAAAATCTTATATCTGTTTGTTTCAGAGTGTCTTTGTACGAACCAGACCGTCTGATTTATGCCTATCAAATTTGGCAAAAATATACTTTGGAGGATAGAAAAGTGGTTTTCGGAGCAATTTTTAAAACATTGTCGTTTTAATAAATTCACATTTTTTACCTAATATTTTTTTCTATATCCAAAAGATTTTTTTAAAAATATTTAAAACGTATTTTGCAAAATTCTATTTCATTGTTGAAAAAAAAAAAAAAACTGAAAACCAATTGCTAGAATATTTCATTTTGTCTTTTGTTTCGTTGTTACGAATATTTCCATCTTTTTTTTTCTATTGTTGTGACCAGAGTAAAAAAGATTAGGCATATTTTTCCATGATGAATATGTTTCATTAAATTTCTCAAGCATATATTATGTAAATTAAAAGTCACTGAATATACCATATGTTTCATGAACTATCAACATGAAATAAAATATTATTCTATAGTACTATATAGTCTTGCCTCATAGTTACTACTGTATGTGCTACAAACTAGATTTATTTTGCTTCATTTCATTTTGTGTCCTTTATTTTCGAACTGTATTTTGTTGTTGCTGTTTGCATTAGGATAAAATGGGAAGCATTTCTTTATGTAAATGATCTATATAAATAAAAATGAATCGCCAAATGTGTTGCTAAGCACAAAACTCGAGAAGGCCTCGACCAAATCTGCTAAATTAAAAAAAAATATTCATAAATACAAGAGGAAGGTTTTTAGAGAGAGAGAAAAAACGAAAAAGTTACTTTCCCGCCAAAATTCTTCATTTATCCACCCCAAATGAGTAAGACCAGTTTTCTTCCCCAAGTTGATGAGGTTAGGCTTAACTTGTTTTCAAAAGATTATTTCAAGCTATTGTTTATTTTCTTTGTGTTTGATGTATGGGGTACTTTTGAAAATAGAATAAAGGAAATTAAAAATTTCTAATCTGTATCGCGTTACCCCAACTGGCATAAAAAATTCACGCATTTGCATTGCCCCAATTGGCATTGGAAATTCTTGCTTGTAATTGTTGACAACTATGTTTTCATTTTAATTAAAAGTTTAAAAAATATGTGTATAATACTGTTGTAGCTATCTCAATCTCTGTCGATAAATAAAATAGACATGACACTATTTTAAAGAAATACGGACTTAATTTGCCGTTTTGCTTAATTTCAGGAGCACGCTGTAAATAAATTGTTTTTAGGCTAGTTGAGTGCTTTTCCATGCGTACAAAGTCGGGGGAAAAAGCTAGTATTTCATATTATTAGTATGTGAATTTCATAATAAATTAATGCTAAACAGTGTTAGGAGTATTCTTATACTTTAAGTAGTTTAAACATTCTTTGTGAGAGTCTTCTTTGACAGAAATTCTAAAATATAAATGTGATCATAAATAATTTAAATTATTTTTTTGTGGATTATAGAATTAACGTTTATTTAAATACTTCTTCAAATCCAACAGAAAATCAACAAAATTTTAACTTACTTTGAGAAAAAAATTATAACTGTTACAAAAATATTATAATGCATTTTTTTAAATTGAGTAATATATTGATAGAAAATGATTCATGTCATTTTAATTACGCGATTTAAAATTTCTATAACGAAAATATGCTGAAGATTTAATCAAGGTTTAAGTATTTTGGTTAAAGGAAATTACAGAAATAAAAGGGAATGTTCATTCATATAATTATGAGGAAATAAAATATACCTTTAAACATTTCTTTTTGACCGTGCCCCCCCTTTAAAAGGGGTTGTGCAAGCAAATGTGCTGAGGGTGTAGCTAAGTCGTACTCTTGGCCCTACTTCAAAAACAAGAGGCGCTCCTTTCGGCTTAAATCTACTGCTTTATCTACATATCTTTATCTTTTATTACCTAATTATGGGCTCGTATTACATCTTTCTAATCAAGGCTGAATTAACTTTGTTAACCTTCAAAAATGTTGTCTTATTATGTTCCATTTTCAGAAATGTTTTCTATTTTCA
This sequence comes from Argiope argentata, assembly GCA_026289955.1. Lineage (NCBI taxonomy): Eukaryota > Metazoa > Arthropoda > Arachnida > Araneae > Araneidae > Argiope > Argiope argentata. Next base: position 860,858 of record JAOUZG010022412.1, read on the forward strand.
CTAATCACCATATGTTTTCCTTTTGTGACTAACACTCTGTGTAAATATTATTCACTTTCTTTTGCTTTGTAAGACTTTGCAGATATCTAAATTTGCCAGCCTTGACATTTTTTTTCTTTTGCTTCAAATTCTTTATTCTATTTAATTTACTTTTTTGGTTAATTTCATTTGTAAACAATTAACCGTGTTTATACTTTGTTAAATTAACGAAACAGATTTTTACACATTGTAAGCGAAATAATTGAGAAGCAATGAAAGACTACCAACTCTTTTGTGTGTTTCTTTCTTGTAAAGTTTAAGCAAAGTGATGTACAAAAATAATTTTATGATGTATCTTACATTTTGAAATCAACTGAATAATCTGGACATGTATTTTCTCCTCTATATTTCAGTAGTGTTGAATAATCATTGGTGCAAGTGGCATCGACTGATATGAAATTTTTATATCTAATTCTGAAAGAATATTCTTGAAATATTTTGCAATGATACTCAAATTATTGTATATATCGGATCAGATTTACTTACCGGTCACCCTTGGCGAATTTTTCAAAAGTTGGCGATAAATAATTTTTTTTGGCAACCTGCCGAAAAATTGAATTTCCCCATTTTCAATTTCCGTGATATATGGTGAGGTTGATTTTGTATTACGGCAACGGCGTGATGTTTCGGGAGTTCCGCGGTGTAACAAAGTGGTCACGAGCACCTCCACATCATAATTTTGAATAATATTTTAATTTGTAAGTTGGGCGTACATTAAAATTAATTGAACTAGTTTAGACGAGCGCAATAAAGCTCTAACGTCAAAGATGGTAATTAACATTTTTTTCATTGGTAAATAATTAAGATAATTAAAGTAATAGGTTTATACTATTTATGGGACTATTGAGAAATTTAATGGAGTTACGTTGCACGTGCCTTCTAATTCTGGGTTGGGTTATTTTGCTTAGTTTAGAAAAAATACATAATTCCAGGAAATATCGCGTGTAGCACATCGTAGCTATCTAAGGCCTAAACAGGTATAATTTTGAAAATTTAAAACGCCAGATTGGTTATAGAGTTAGTTGATTATCAGCTTTTTAACGGCTGGAAAGTTGACGTAGATATTATCTATCGCCGCTCTAGGCCTCTTGCGAGAGCTAGGCTTTGCAGGATCGTAAACAAGTAATTGAAGTAACTCGTTACGAATCTGGGGTATTTTTTCGAAGAACTTAATTGATGTTCTTTTGATAAATTCCGAAACAGGATCAATTTGGAGGTCGTCATGAATAATTTTGATTTTGTTTTAGCTCCCTCGTTCTTTGGATTTTATGCTCTGTTTTCATTGGTTCTCGCTTCGAAGTCGCCAGAATGGCGACTTTTGGCGGGATTTTGAAAAATTCGCCAAGGGTGACCGTACAGTAAATATCTACCTATATATCATTTCCTTTCACTTATTAAATAATTATGAATTTCAATAACAACGAAACTACAGAAAAATCACATGTGTGAATAAAACTAGTTTTCAGATGTGTATTAACCACATTTGAAGATCATTGCTCATAAATTCTTTCATAATTAAATCTTGACTGTATTTATCAACAGCATGCAGTTAATATCCAAATACTTAATTTATATATACATATAGTTTAATCAGGTATTTATGAATAAATTAATATTTTTTATATATTATGCAATTGAATACTATAGATAATTTTTATTTATTCATAACATTATTTTGGATTTATTTCAAAACGGTACTTTTTAAAAAAAATTTATAAAAACTAAATTTAAAAAATATATAATGGTTGTTTATGACATATATAGTTATTTGTCTTATAATAAAAATAAGAATACAAATCTTGAAAATTTTCTTATTAAAATTTGAAATGGTTCTCTGGAAGAAAGATTGATGATCAATGTATTTTAATGACAATTTTACCCTACTTTTCACATATCTATGGTAAATATAAGTAAGATTTCTAAGTAATTTTACAATTATATTTTTGTGTATAATTTTACCTGGATAGTATAATTTTTAATAACTAAACTAATGCTGCAAAGTTTTCTATAATAATTATTAAATCATATGGGTTTAAATGATCTTGTTAAAAATTCAGAGTATGCATAATAGAAAATTCTAGTCCACTCCTAGTTATTTTAAACTGGTTCAAAAAAGAGATTTTAGTCAGTCAAATTATTAACTCGATTATATGAATTTTCTGCTTTTAGATGAATTTTAACAGTAATTATGTCTTACTTTTTAATGAATTTTTATTTTTGCATAACATTGTGAAAAAAAAGTAACATAACAAATAGTTTTCCATTTTATTTATGACAAATTTAACAATGCATTATTTCCTCTTGCTTCATCAAGAGGAATGCATTATTATTAGATCATTTTATAATAATTTTACTAAAAAACTCTTCTTTTATTGTTAAGTTGTGATGTTATGTTTACATTTAATATAGCAACATTTATGTACTTTTCATTACCCTTTAGCTTTATTTATACATAATATTTTTCAGTCTAAAGATCAATATTTAGTTTTCTTTGTCTTCAATAATTCATAACAAATTTATTTATTGTGCAAATTTTTTTCCAATTCAACAAAATATAATGTCTGACAGTTACTTGGTTGACAATGGCTTTATAAAAATTTCATCTACTATACAAGATTTTCATTTGTGTGTGTGTGTTTTGTGATTCCTATAATGTAATTTTATCTGCATTTTTTCAGTCATTATATCTGTTTTCTAAATATCTCATGTTCAAATATATATATACATATATATACACAATATTGCAGTATTTTGATGTTAAATAATATTCAACTTGAAAATATTGGATTAGAAAGTGGAAGATTTGTTAAGGAAGAAAGTGCAGCTGTTGCAAACTAGATGATCTGTGATTGCAGTTATTTGTATGCATCACAGCTGTGATAGATCTTCTTGAATAGATATGCCAATAAATGATTCATATGCATCTTAATGTAATTTTGATTTTCATATTGTATTGAGATTTCCAAAAAATTCCTTTAATTTTTAAAAAATAGTAGCATAGTTATTAATATTTTTATGTGTATGTATCAGTTTTGATCTTTTTACAATTGAAATGCTATTATTTCATTCTTTAAAACTTCTTAAAACTGCAGAGATACCATGTATTATTTAATTCCGGATTTGTCTAAATATAAATACTTGATTTTTATTCAGACAAATCGGACAATTTTATTTTGTAATTTCTCATATATTTTTTAAAGTTTGTTACTTTATTGAAATCATTAAGGGATCACTGAAATCATTTTTTTAATAAAATAATTTTAATTATAACTGATATTAATTAATCCATTATACCATCTTTCATCCTTTTAGATGATCTTAAATTGTACCTGCAAGGTCTTTTGGTCCCCGTCACTCCAAATATGTCACTTTTGCTATTATCAGTCGCTACTTCTTTACAAATGTCTCGAAAAATCTGTTGCCATTTGCCTCTTTTCAAACCCTGATCGTATTTTAGGAATTCCATGTAAGTTTTTCTTAACCAGCGAATCTGATCTTCGGATTGCAAGGTCTCTTTGAGACAGAATTTTACTAAATGACATTTGTCAGAACCTAATAGTATTTCTAAAATAGTGAAAAATTTATTTTTTGAGATAACTGTCAATCTCCTATCAGGACCCAAACTTTCAAAAATACTTTTGATAGTTTGCGTATCATCGGCATCGAAAATTTTACCGAAGAAAACAAAATAGAAACGAGAATATGTTACGAAAGTATTTTTAAAAATAATTGGACTGATCCGGAATAATTCCTGCAAAAAGTCTGGAAAATAATAATCTTTATGTTCCATATTATAAGTTATCGCTTCAATAAATAAAACGTAATCACCTTCAGATAAAAATCGCTGAAAGACATCTAACAATTCCAAACAAAGGCCTTGAAAAGGCCAATCCAGAAAGCATCTGAATAATTTATAAGGTTGCTCCGATAAAACATTCCTTTGCTGCTCCGTACTCATCTGCGTTAATAAACAACAAACGACTTCGGACAATTTTTCGATTGGAAAATCGAAAAGGCACCAGTCGGACCCACTCTCTCTGTCCAGAATGAGAGAATGGATTAACGGAACTGAAAAAGAGCTTCGTTCAGCGTATGTCAATTTCTTAAAAAAGTACTCAGCTGCTCCTTTATTGCCGCTGAGAGCCGAGTACTTACAAGCAGCCTGCAGAAAAGAGTCACCCGGAGACAGAGGCGCAACGAAGCGATCCAGTGCAGACTCTTGCCCGGTCAAAATGTAAGCCCAATAAAAGTCCAATTTCACTCGTGATTCCACAAAGGGCGATTCGGATAGACAACGCTCCTTACAGCATCCGGGAAGTTCGTCCCATAGAGCTGGAATGTAATCGTCCAGGCAATAGACAGCAGCTAATTTGTAGCGGGTCTCAGCACTCACTCCATCAAGAAATAAAAGTTTTTCCGCAGTTTTTGAGTAATCCACAGTTCCCGCAGATGTCCAACACAACTGCTTCAGTATATCCATATTCAGGTGATCACATGGCCAATTAAAGGTGCTTTCGTGGAATACTTTCCACCTTACTATATCCGTACCAACTGGTTTAATCAAAACTAGCATCCGCTTCTTCAGCGACTCGGGCAAGACGAGATTCGAAATCTTCTTCTCCAACAGCTTATTAGAGATTTCACGACAGTCGAACGGGAGTTGACCTTTCTGAAGATGTCGGAATTTTTGCCACTCAATGGTGGCCAAGACGTCCGTTTCGCACCATAAATTAATGAAGTATCTTCGAAGGGCCATTTCCTCCAGTGAGGGTTTGACCACGAAACTGAGCTGTTGCTCCATTGTGGTTAAACAACTGAAGGGATGGCGACACTATTGGCGAGTTTGGAAGCAAGAATTTTACCTGAAGACGAAACAAACGATCCTCATTGTGATATTCGAGTGTTTCCAGTTTAATCCTATGCCTGATTTTGCACCTATTAGTAATATCCGTAAGGTTATGTCACGTATTTAATGCTTCTGTGTTTAAGACTCCATCCATTATTGCAGCCTCTTTGAAACATTTCACAAATGCTTCTCTTCCGTTTTTCTTTATCTGTAAAGAGAGAAACAAATCAATCAAGGATTGGCTTTCAACATTTAAAAATGGACAGAATGAATGCACATTTATTTAGAAACGGTACATGCATTCTATATTTTGGGTATTCCTAACAGTGCAGTTCCATTGCTTTTTAAAGGTGCAATTGATTTCAGATTTGTAAAGATGGACCAAATTTACTGATTGTTTGAAATCGAAACTTTTAGCAGGTAATAATTAACAACAATTATTAAAAACTAATGATTGAATCCTCAAAATTAACCTACAAAATATCTTTCCCCTTTTTATTTTTGAGTCTGTTTGAAAAGCTAATTTCCTCCTCCCTTTTTTTAAATGAAGTAATTGGAACATATTGTTACAAAACACTTGAATTCGCCCCCAGAACTATACTGGGCAAATGTAAACCACTGTGAAAGATTTTTTTCCCCTGCAATTACATATACAGTAAGATAATCGCAATAATGTTGAACAATGACAAAATTAAACCGAAAAAAATAAAACCACCTAGATTTCTTCAACAGCAATGAAGGATTCCATATCATTTAAAACTGATTCGATTTTAAAAGCTTACTGATATTATTATGTTTTATTCTATCCTACTAGTGTCATCTCAAAGAAAAGAAATCACTCCTAAACACTAGAACATGCAGGTTAATGTGCAATCTTTGTAGACAGATTATTTTCATATACATGAATAAAGCTAAATATAAATAAATAGATAAGTTATGAAATCGCTCACTTCAACTTTCACATATTTTGCCCTTGATAGTAACAAAAGTCAATAAGCTGAGGTCTGCTGATTCATCACATTTTCATTTCAGTTGGAGGTTACTGCTAATATTTTCTTTTGCAACTTGCATTGTATTTTTTCAGTTAGTAGATTTCTATTTGATAGAAAAAGAATTTGGTGATTAGTTTTGATACGAGTGTTTTAGAACAATAGGGATAGGGAAGGTACAACTGCAAGGAACACACAGCTTATAAACATACTGCATACTTAGATCTAAAACATATTATCAATAATAAAATATTCTATTTCTTCAACACTGCATCAATTTGCATAAGATTTTCAACCGCAACTTTCAAGATATTGTTACAAGAATTATGGCTTGTCTATATCATAAAAGAAGCCATTCTTAAAGAAGGAAAATATGTTGCTCTCCTTCACAGTGATCACTTCCACAAGGGTGAAAACATGCTCCCTTATGTATGTCTATCTGGTATACAGCAATGTTCCTAAATTACGTAAATCCAGAGCTGCAAAATTGCATCGTACAAATTCTACACATTAATCTCTATACTCGTTACTATTTATGCCTAAAGAGTGCAGCTGAAAAACTCTGAGATGATACTCATCACTTGTAACTGGGATCTTTTTTTATTCCTTTCCTTCATTCTAATGTGTTTCTAGTAAAAGAAGCACATCTAAGCAGCACATATCAAAGCCATGAGATCTGATGAGTAAACAGAATCCAAAAATTTGAAGGAAATGTGAAAGCAGTGTTTTAAACAAATTGTTTTAAAACAAAAGAACTACAAAATTAGATTCTTTACGATACTGTTGAATAAGAAAAATTACTTGTAGATACTATTGAATAAGAAAAATTACTTGTATATAATGTTCTCAGATGGTGTGGTGATATTTTATCTAACAATAAGATGAATATATATTATATAACATTTTATAAAACAATAAGATGACTAAATTCGTTATGAATGAAGAGTTAGTCAAATTGCTCATTTGATTACAACAGCAATTTAGATAAATACACTGTGTGAATTAAAATTTGTCACCATATGCAAAATTAATGCAAATACCAGTTGATCCCAACCCTGATAAGCTGAGGTTACAATGTTTCTAAAATTGAAGTAATTTACTTTTTCGGTTCAACAATATTTCTATATATGCCTGTGTTCAATGGACTACTGTTATTGCCATTGGAGACATCTAAAGTGCAAATCATAATCTCATTTTACTTAAAAATAAATATTTCAAGAGTAAAGAGATATTGTATCATAATACTGTACATACATATCAATTTACCAACACTCTTAATATTATTTTCTAATCACACAATGTCTCATTTCTTTATAATTTCTGAGTTGAAAAAACTATTATTTTCTCCATATGCACTATATATGGAAAAAAATATTTCAACAACAAAATTTCCATTTTGAAAAGGCTTCTTGATACAGCATCTTATCTTCCATGTACTCTCTCTCTGTTTCGACTTCACAAGAACTGTGGCAACGTTCTTGAAAAGAAATTTGTTAATCTATCTATAAATGAACAGATTTTTTATTAACAAAAAAGAAAATTGATATTTATATTTTTAAATAGCATTTGCAACAAGAGAACAACCGTTTTTGTAACCACAACTGTTGTCCTCTTCCAAGTATCCTATTTCACACACAAACATTGTACATTGCATTAATATAATAATTATTTTGCTAACTTTTAATATTATCTACAATTATAACATATACCTGCCATCTATACCTAGAACAACTTGGAGTACTTGCAGTGAGATTAAGGGTGCAGAATTACAGATTATAACAAACCCTGCTACAAAATAATACAAATAACCATAAGAAAGTACACCTATCATAAATATAGTAATAAAATAAACAAGAGTTAATTAGAGGACATGCTAGCTCAAACAGGCTCATATCCTATTAATATGTCAGATATGATTACTAAATTAACTAACAGAAGTTGCAGAAATGTATAAAAAATTATAAAAAAATTATTTATGGTATACTTTGGATGTAATTACATAGTATTATAAAAGTTTTGAGTCATTATAGGGGGATTTTCTCTATCTACAATGTCATGAACATTTACTATACAAGAAAATAATTACTAAAATCGGCATGAAATAGTGATGGACTACTAAAAAGAAATCAGATATGATACATGTTTGGGGTGAAAAAAAAAAACGAACTAAGAAGTAAGTAAATTAGATTAAATGAATAGTTAAATGAAACTACAAAAGACTGCAATATTAAAGACTTTACTGCAATACTAAAGATATTACTGAATTATTATATATAAAAAAATGAATAGATCTCACTGTAGTCAGCAGGTATGCAATGCCAAAAGCAGATTTTTTTTAAAAAAGCAGATATGAAATATTTGTAGACCTTAATTCATTCACTTTTACTACAATCAGCATTTTTTAAAAATGTAAAAAGTGATTAAAAATAAGCTTGTGATTCACTAATCACATACTATTCAAAAAAATACACAAATCAAAAACTAATCACCACATTTGGATTAAAGAAATCGGGGGAAAAAGTTTATTGTCTCTTAGTTTACAGGATAAATAAAAATTGAAAAGAAAGAACTCAGTGCTATCCATGGGTGTATTCATAAATACTTTTTAGTACTAAATACAACCTCGCATAATAAAAACTAATCATTATTCATACACATTTTTGTAAAAAGCCAAAACAAAAGTTGGTTAGAAGGGAGGAGGGGAAATGTATTACTATACATTTAAGATGCATTTATATAAAGTAATAACTAATTAGAAATTAGAAGAAATGAAAAAAAATTTAATTTAATGAAAAAATAAAGAAAAATATAACAATCCATATAAAACAGTAAGAAACAATACATTTTGCTGTGTGTGCCTTGCTTTAACAAAATATAGTTTTGTTTCCCAATTTGTATTGCAATGATTATGATTTGAAGTTTTCATTAAAAGCATTATTCTAGCAAAAAATGATTCAGTATTTGAAATAAAAAAATCAAAATAAAATATTTGTTCATACATTATAAAATGCATTATATAAAAAGATAATGGCATTAGAAGTAAGAATTACGAAAAATGAATCATTCCTTAAAAAAATCATATTTCATTATTTTAAAACTGGAATTGAAAAAAATCAGACTAACTGCTAAGAATTATTTATTTATATTTTTAAAAAAAATACATCAAAAAGAAATCATAATATTTAAAAAAACATAGAATCTAACTTAAGAAGGAGACTGAAGTTCTTGGCCTTTAAATGAAGTGATTTTCTAAAATTCTATTGCACCTTTTAGTATGCGTGAAATATTATATAACATAAATTTCAAATATAACTATGCCACAATCAAAGTTCATTTATATTTCATTAAAAGTGCAATTCTAGTTTTGAATTTTTTTAAATATTTTGACTTTAAAAAATGAATAAATAAGAAAATTATGACCTTCTGGAAATATTTTACATAGAAAATTCTAGTAGTTATTTCCTTTTAAGCTGCTTTTTCTTCATATTTTTTTCTTTTGAAATTTAATCTTTATTGTCATTTAATCAGTTTAAAGTATTTAATTTTTTTTCATATTATATTTAACAATGTAATTATTTTGAAACTTTTTTTTATCATTTTGTAGTTAATAATTCATTTTTGATATGCATTGACATTTAGTTCAATTCACTAATTACCTATTATTACAAAAATTATTAATTATTGAAAGATGATAGGTATTTTACACTTGTCTCTTTTAAGGCTTGAGCAATAATTGTTGAAAATTAAGGGAAATTTTTTTTAAAGAAATATTTTTGAAAATAGCAGGAATTTAGAAAAACTCATATTATTATAAATTTAAAATATTATCATTAATAAGATATTTCTTTTAAAACAATACTATAAATCTGACATCGTGTAAAATTTAATTTTTTGTTATATCGTTGGAAGTTATTGAGGAAAAACACTAAAATTCAATTAATCGTGTAATTAAAAATCTTCAAGGAATGAATCCATTACTCCCTTCCAATATATATATATATATATATATGACAAATTTCATAGGAAATAAAACAGCCTGTCCTGTTGAAAACCAACACACAAACATGCATTTATCTTTATTATCAATATAAATATTAGTGTTTTTTTAAAAAAAATACGATTCAAAGGCAGAAAATTTATGTAAAACTTAAAAATTTGTAGTTTATCAAAACACTTAAAAATATTTTAGCAATACAAAAATAGAAATTCAAGTAAACATACAAAAATACAAAGTACTGATAAATGGGAAATGCTTAAATTGAATATGTACCAGATGAAAACCCTGAAACAATAAATGAAAGAAATGCTTACAGCAGTGGGCCATATTTTCAACAAGGCTTATTGACATTGTTAAAACTGGAATTTAGTTTCAAAGATACAAATTCTGAATAATTTTATTAGCTTTTTTACAACTAATGAATTATGCATCCAAAGAAAAGAAAAACTAAATAATTTGAAATGTAAAATCAGTGCTTAAGATTTATAAAAAATAATAATCAGATAAACTAATTCGCTTTGTTAGGTGTATTATGCACAAGAAAAATAAATCAGTTGGACCACTGAAAATATACATTACAAGGCCTTAATAAAATTTTCACCATGTAATTTATATTTAACTTTAGAGTGTCCATTAAGTGAAATCTTTTCAAATGTCTATGTGATTTTTTAAGCCCTATAATAATTACAGAAAGTTTTTTCTTAATAAAAGGGGAGATTTCAATTAACACTATCAGAGAAAAAAAAAGAATCCACAGTCAGAATAAATTGCTTTTGTTTCTAATTTCATCAATTAATAGGATCTATAGAATGTCTTATAAGACAAATGCATAAATGTAATACATAAAAACAGTTTTAGGCATGCCAAGCACACTGTACAGCTACACTATTAAAAATTCCAAGATATTATTGTAATCCTTTACATATAATGAATTAAAAGTCCATGGAAAATCTTCTAATAAATAAATTACATTATGATTTCAATTTTCTTTTCATTTATTGTTTATGTAAATGAAGGAATTATAATTCCTTCATTTCCTTATTAGGAATTAAATTGCTATAAATAAATGTTATTTAAAAAAAACATATGAAATATTTAAATATAGATAGCAAATCATTATTCTACAAAATACCTATTCGCAAAACTTGTAATATAACGAACCAAGATTTATCAATAGTCTTTTATATTAATAATAGAAAAAAATATTTTTAAAGTCTGGTTTACCAATATTGCAAGAAATTTAATTCAATAAAATGCAGCAAATTACTATAAGACCCAACAGATGTCATTAAACAAGAGTAGCAAATATAACTAGGATTGATTGACTTCTAATTAAACATTCATTGCGTTATCAGGATATTTTTTATCAAAATAGTTTAGTTATATTTTCCTTTTCATCTCTTAAATTGTTCCTCTTTAATAAATTATTCATTTAAGACAGTTCAGTGTTTGCACTAAAGTTATAATTAACAGGATTTTGAGTTTCTTAATGCAATAAATGCATAGCACACTTATTTAATGAATATAAAACTGTAAATGCTGCAATAAAATATCAGAAACAAACAACAATGGATTGATATTCTTAAACAACTTTCTGTCGTACAAATGATCTGGATGGTATATCTATTAATTCTGTCTATTTTTATAATTGAAATTAATACCCCCAAATTCAAAGGATAAAGTAAACTTTCATTAATTAAATACTTAATATATTTCTATGTCCCTATTTTAAATTATATCCCTATGTGATAAACAAAAGGCATTTTCAAGTATGAATTCCATATTTACATATAACGACCAATTTTTTTAAAAAAGGGGAGGAAATAAAACCTATTTATAATTATTTCTGAATACAAGAAATCATACAAGGAGGATTTATTCAGTGTTTACATAGCATATTTTTAAGGATAAATTATCATTCAATTTTAAAGAGTAATTATTTGTGATATCATTTTAAGTAAAATTTGTCATTTAGAATGAAAAACTACAATAATTTCTAGTTAACTAACTATCCAAGCAAATAAATCATCAGTCACATATGTATAATATATATAACAAAAATGTTCATACAAATTTCAGTAGGCATGCTATCTTTATATAATTTAATATTTCTATCGGTAATTAGTGAAGTTATTTTTCCAAATATAAATTTAAAAATAAATATTATATAACATAGTAGCATTATAACCAAGGAAAAACGAAAGTAATCCAAAAAATCTAATTTTGCTTTCAAATTTCCTTCATTATCGATGTTCAAGTAATCTCTCTGAACTTATCATAAGTTTGTTATTATAAAATAATAGTAATTTGTCCAATAAGAAAAAAACCACATTAATTCAAAGATTTTTGGGTGATTAGTAATTTAACCCCCTTCTTCGCCAAGTTGGCGATAATTCGACAAAGATGGCAACTTTATGGTTTTCCTTTTCTTATGTTCTTATGGTTATGGTTTTCGTAGTTGGCGATTTTTGAAAAGCGCGCCAAGCAGGGAGGTTAAACTACGATTTATTAAAAAAAGTTTAATTAATGATTTATGTATTCGTTGATTTATGTATTCATAAAAGGCAATAGGCAAATTTTATTAAAGGAAGGTTTTATACATATAGGATCGAAAAAAAGAGACTTTTTTCTTACCTCATTCAGCTAAAATCATGAAGATTTTGATCAAATTACTTAACAACCGTATTAGCATAAAATTTACAATGAAACCGGGCTTCAGATGTAACTGTCCAAATAACGAAAGACACTTAGTAGAGATCGCCCCGACCAAAGTAACCTCAAATGAATACAATCACAGCGCAGCTCATAAAAGCATCAGTGAGATAATGTGAACTTTGCTGTGATTGGACTCCTGAAAACTTAACATGAGTGTGGCGATTCGTTCGCTTATTTCTTATATTTATACTTCGGGGGCCACTTCACATGCTTTGCTCTGATGGTAATATATTTTGGTTCCTATTTAAATCAATCTGTAATCTTTCTTCTGAGTTTCATTAACGGCTTGTAATGTTTATAAATTCAGGATAATACATGAGTATGGAAAAAAAAAGTCTTATTGTTATTTTTATTTATGAGAAAACCCATTGCATGCGGTTTATTTTCGTGCGTAGTCATGATAGTAAATATATATCTTGTTATTGTTATATCCTTTTTTATTCTGAAGTTAAAATTTACTACATATCTTTATCTTTTTGTTACCTAATTATGGGCTCTCATTACATCTTTCTAATCAAGACTGAAATAACTTTCTTAGCCTTCAAAAATGTTGTCTTATTATGTTCCATTTTCGGAAATTTTTACTATTTTCACTAATAACCATGTGTTTTCCTTTTGTTACTAAAACTCTTAGACTTTGTATAAATATTTTTCAATTTTTTTTTTTTTTTTTTGCTCTGTTAGACCTTGCAGATGTCCAAATTTGTCAGCCTTGACAATTTTTTTTCTTTTGCTTTAAATTCTTTATTCTGTTGTGGTGAAAGATATCCTCTCTATGCAACTGTTTATATTGCGAAATCGTAATTAATGGAGGCGCCAGGCGAAAGCCGTGTCTGATGTATTTCCTGTCTGAACAGGATTCGCACAGATCATGTAAGAAGCGCGTGAAATATAGTATGTGATTTTAATCGGAATGATTCCTTAGTGTTTTACTTCTGAAGATGAAATTATAACAACCTTCTGATGGAAATCAAATTATTTCCCATAATGGTGACCTGGACAATTTTATAATACGGACAATACTAGAAAAATATCTTCGCTACTACCGCTTTCATTTTCCCAGCATGGCTAAAGTAAGCGCTGTTAAAATTCCTCCCTACAATTTCAGCGATCCACATCTCTGGTTCGCTATGTGCGAAAGGACTTTCGACCTTGGTGTACCGAAACCGGTGACTGAAAGTGCAACGAAATTTAACTACATTGTATCGAGTTTGCCTCCGGAAGCCGCAACTATCATACGGGATGTCATCATAAATCCCGATGCAACAGACCCATATACCTCAATTAAAACGCCTTTTATTCAAAGATCCGGAGAGTCTTCGCAACAAGAAAAACGGAAATTGCTTTCAAATGAGGAATTAGGAGATAGAAAACAGTCAGAACTACTAAGGACTATGAATCGTCGTGCCGCTTCACACAACGTTCCGAAAGAACTTTTGCTGGAACTTTTTTTGCAACAAATGCCAACATCTGTCCAAACTATTTTGGCATCAATAACACCAATAACTGTGGAAAATGCCGCAGAAATTGCTGATCGTATAATCGAAGTGAACTCTTCGAATGTGTCTCTGTCGGCTATTGCAATGACTTCAAACGGCGAAAATCGAATTCTTCAGGAAATCGAAAGACTTAATAGGCGAATCGACGAACTTTCGATTGCATGCAAGAAGCAAAATATCAGAAGTCGATCTCGTCCACGCCACCGTTCATCTTCCCGTCCTAAAGACCCTACTTTATGTTGGTACCACAGGAAATTCCAAGAAGCAGCAACGAAATGCATTTCTCCATGCAATTTTTCAAAAAATTCCTCGGGCGAGGAATAAAAGCGACTACCTCCTCGCTGCCTCATGTTTCGCGTCGCTTATTTATCAAGGACAGATCATCAAACGTTTCTTTTCTCATCGATACAGGATCAGATGTTAGTGTGCTCCCTGCATCATTTGCCGAGAAAAAGAAACAAAATTGTATACAGCAACTGTCGGCCGCGAACACATCTCCCATCAATGTATACGGTAAGAGACTTTTGACATTAGATTTAAATTTAAGAAGAGTATTTCGATTGCCATTTATAATTGCATCTGTTTCGGTGCCTATAATAGGAGCTGATTTTTTATATTATTTTAATATTTCACCTGATCTTCGAAACAAGCAATTAATAGATAATACTACCAAATTAAATACTCGTTGCAAAATTGTACCATCTACAATTCATTCCATTAAACTTATTACATGCAAGAGTGTTTTTCATGATGTTTTAAGAGAGTTTCCTGAAATCGTTAAACCTCCTTCTTTTTCTAAAGAAATCAAACACAATGTAAAACATTACATTGAAACTTCTTGTCCACCTGTTTTTGCCAAGCCTAGACGATTAGCTCCTGATCGGTTAAAAGCAGCAAAAGCAGAGTTTCAGCATATGCTTGATTTGGGCCATATCAGACCTTCTAAAAGTAACTATGCATCTCCTTTACATATAGTGCCCCAAAAAGATAGTAATGATTGGAGACCTGTTGGGGATTATCGTGCTTTGAATGCCCAAACTAAAAAGGACAAGTACTCTATTCCTAACATTTTAGATTTTACTTCAGAGCTACATGGCAAAACTATTTTTTCACATATTGATTTAATAAAAGCTTATCATCAAATACCTATTCACGAAGATGATATTCATAAAACTGCCATAACTACTCCATTTGGACTGTATGAAAGTACTAGAATGCAGTTCGGTCTTTGCAACGCCGCTTCTACTTTTCAGCGTTTTGTTGATGAAGTTCTTAGAGGACTAAATTTTGTGTACGCTTTCATTGATGATATTTTAGTTGCTTCATCTTCTGAGGAAGAGCATTTACAACATCTGCGATTACTTTTTGAGCGTTTGGATCAGTATGGATTGTCTATTAATCCTTCCAAGTGCATATTAGGAGTACCCACATTAGAATTTTTAGGATTTCAAGTTAGTGAGGCTGGAATAAAACCTTTACCAGATAGAGTAGATGCTATTTTAAAATTTCCTAGACCATCCACTATCACACAGTTACGTCGTGTTCTTGGCATGTTAAACTACTATAGACGCTTCATTCGACAAGCTGCCCATGTACTTACTCCCTTAGTAAAATTCCTCGAAGGCAAAAAAAATAAAAAAACGTTTAAAGAAAACAGTTAACACCAAATCAGAAGATCCTGTATGGACAAATGAGGCCAACACAGCTTTTGAACAGATCAAGAAAGCTCTTGCACATGCAACTTTATTATATCACCCAAAACCAAATGCTTCGCTAAGTATTTGGGTTGATGCTTCCGATTTTGCTGTTGGTGGTGCTCTAATGCAATTCAGTGATAATACCTGGCAGCCACTGGCA
Source organism: Argiope argentata (assembly GCA_026289955.1). Taxonomy (NCBI): domain Eukaryota; kingdom Metazoa; phylum Arthropoda; class Arachnida; order Araneae; family Araneidae; genus Argiope; species Argiope argentata. The sequence continues at coordinate 876,800 of JAOUZG010022412.1, forward strand.
TTCTTGTCAATGAAACTGACTTCTTCGCAAAAGAAATGGTCAACATATGATAGAGAACTCTTAGCCATCTATACGATGATCAAGCGATTTCGGCACATGTTGGAAGGAAGAGACTTTGTGATTTATACCGATCAAAAGCCTCTTATATATGCATTTCAACAAAAAGCTGACAAATGCAGTCCACGTCAACTCAGACACTTGGATTTTATTTCGCAGTTCTCTACAGATATTCGGCATGTTCCGGGTACAGAAAATTTAGTAGCTGACGCCTTATCCCGGATTGAAATCGATTCAATTTCACAGAAAAGCTCTCTCGATTATAAGGAAATTGCATCAGCTCAGTTAGTAGATGATGAACTCAAACAACTTCTTCAATCAAATACATCATCTTTAATATTGAAACAGCAATATTTTCCTTTGTTAAATATCACGCTTACCTGTGATGTTTCCACAAATGTTCCTCGACCTTTCATCCCCAAAAATTACCGTAAACAGGTTTTTAAACACCTGCATAATTTCTCTCATCCTGGTATTGCTACATCAACAAAAATGATTACACAACGTTTTGTGTGGCATAATATCAAGAGGGATATAAAAATGTGGGTGAAATCTTGTCAACCCTGTCAAAGATCAAAGATTCATCGACATACAAAATCGCCACTTGGTACGTTTGCCTTACCTGATGCCAGATTTTCGCATAAACACATCGATTTCATAGGTCCTTTTCCTCCGTCGAATGGTAAAAGTTATTGTCTCACAATAATTGACCGATTTACAAGATGGATGGAAGTAATACCTACAGCGGACATGACTGATGAAACCATTTGTCGATCTCTTTTATCTGGCTGGATATCTCGTTTTGGTTGTCCTGCAATCATTACAACAGACCAAGGAAGAAACTTTGAATCAAACCTTTTCAAAGAACTGAATTACATCCTTGGAACCAACCGCATTCATTGCTGTCCCTATCATCCAAAGGCCAATGGACTTATCGAAAGAATGCATCGCCACCTCAAGAGCGCAATTAAGGCTCATGAGACATCTAGTTTGGTTGATATTATACCAATTGTTCTTCTTGGTATGCGTTCAGCTGTTAAGAATGACATACAGGCGACATGCGCAGAATTGGTGTATGGAACAACTCTACGACTACCATCTGATCTTTTCTCATCTAACAAGATTTCTACATGTAATCCAACATACGTCACAATGCTACGGGATAAAATGAGATCTTTGCAACCAGTGTCAACTTCTGCTCATGGAGGAAATTCTATATTTGTTCCAACGGCATTAAGAACCTGTTCACATGTGTTTCTGAGAGTTTACAGCGTTCAACCACCACTCTCACAACCTTATACTGGTCCTCATATAGTCCTCAAACGAAGTGACAAAGTTTTCATAATTCTTGTGAACAGTAAAAAGATATCTATGTCAATATATCAAGTCAAACCAGCGTTTCTTTTGGATGACAATAATAATGTTCCCTCTGTTCCTCAAGTGGATAAACCAAACCAGGATAAAAGTGAGCCAACATTGCATCCAGAAAAACAGATTTGTAAAAACCTTTCCTCAAACTAAATCTGGAAGACGTGTCAGATTTCCTAAAGTTTTGGAACAATTCGTAACTTAATTTTTTAAAAATTATTCAAGATATAACTTGTTCTGTTTATATATTTTAGCAAAATTTTGAATTTCATGTTCTATTATGAGTATTAACTTTAAAATTTTATGAATGTATCTTTTGATTATTGTTGATTATGCAAATTGTTTTGAATAACAGAATCTTTCTCTGTTGTATATATGGCATGTTATCATATTATTTTTATTGTGCTATAATTTAGTATATTTTCATAATGTAATATCGTTCGCCAACTCACTGGGGGGATACTCTGTGGTGAAAGATATCCTCTCTTTGCAACTGTTTATATTGCGAAATCGTAATTAATGGAGGCGCCAGGCGAAAGCCGTGTCTGATGTATTTCCTGTCTGAACAGGATTCGCACAGATCATGTAAGAAGCGCGTGAAATAAAGTATGTGATTTTAATCGGAATGATTCTTTAGTGTTTTACTTCTGAAGATGAAATTATAACAACCTTCTGATGGAAATCAAATTATTTCCCATACTGTTTAATTTACTTTTTTGAATAATTTCATTTGTAAACAATTAACCATGTTTATACTTTGTTAAATTAACGAAACAGTTTTTTACATATTGTAAAAGAAATAATGATTCAAGAAGCAATGAAAAACTAATCGACTCTTTGTTGCTTTCATTGATACTTTCTTGTGAAGTTTAAGCAAAGTGATGTACAAAAATACTTTTATGTGTAAGTTGATTTTTTATGATGAATTTTACATTTTGAAATCAACTGAATAATCTGGACATGTATTTTCTCCCCTATATTTCAGTAGTGTTGAATAATCATTGGTGCAAGTGGCATCGACTGCCACGAAATTTTTATATCTCATTCTGAATGAATATTCTCAAAATATTTTGCAATGATACTCAAATTATTGTATATGTTATTTTCTTTCATTTATTAAATAATTAAGAATTTCAGTAATAACTAAACTACAGAAAAATCAAATGTGTGAATAAAACTTGCATTAACCACATTTGAAGATCATTCCTCATAAATTTTTTTCATAATTAAATCTTGACTATATTTATTGACAGCATGCAGCTAATATCCAAATACTTAATTTATATATATAGTTTAATCAATAATTTGTAAATAAATAATAATTTTTTTTATATAATATGCAGTCTTAACACTATAGATAATTTTTATTTAATAATAACATTATTTTGGATTTATTTCAAAACGGTACTTTTTTTTAATTTTTATAAAAACTAAATTTGAAAAATATATAATGGTTGTTTATGACATATATAGTTATTTGTCTTGTAATAAAAATAAGAATAAAAATCTTGAAAATTTTCTTATTAAAATTTGAAATGGTTCTCTGGAAGAAAGACTGATGATAAATGTATGTTAATGACTATTGTAACCAACCTTTCACATATCTATAGTAAACAAAAGTAAGATTTGTAAGTAATTTTACAATTATATTTTTGTATATAATTTTACCTGGTTAGTATGATTATTAATAACCAAACTAATGCTGCAAAGTTTTCTATAATAATTATTAAATCATATGGGTTTAAAGGATCTTGCTAAAAAGTCTGAGTATGCATAATAGAAAACATCTAGTTCGCTCCTATTTATTTTACAAAGGCTCAAAAAAGAGATTTTAGTCAGTTAAATCATTAATAAATAATTCAATTATATGAATCTCTTCTGCTTTTAGATCAATTTTAACAGTAATTGTGTCTTACTTTTTGATAAATTTTTATTTTTGCATAACATTGTAAAAAATAAAAAGCGATTTAACAAATAATTTTAAAAGCAAATAGTTTTACATTTTATTTTAAGCTGTTTCATTTATGACAAACTTTTACAATGCATTATTTCCTCTTGCTTCATCAAGTGGAATACATTATTATCAAGTCATTTTATCATAATTTTACTAAAAAAACCTTCTTTTATTTTTGTGATGTTATGTTTACATTTAATTTAACAGCATTTATGCACTCTTCATTGCCTTTAGCTTTATTTATACATAATATTATTCAGTCTAAAGATTAATATTTAGTTTTGTTTGTCTTCAATCATTCATAACAAATTTCTTTCTAATTCAACAAAATGTAATGTATGACCGTTACCTGATTGACAATGACTGTTGTTCAGTAAAGTGAAGCGAGAATTCTTTTGTAAACTGAAGTGAATTACTTCTGGTGGCAAGGCAAGCGGCCTCTTGGAAATAAAGATTTGAGATTCAACGGAAACGGTGGTGTGTTTTCTGACTTGAGTTTCCCTTTTAATTAATAAATGAGTTTTCAATGAGGAGACGTGTTGATGTATTTTAACTCAGCTATCAATATTTGGTCCGTCGACACGGAGACGACTATGCATGTACTAAATGTGATTTATTAGTGGAGATATCGTCAATGATGACGAACTTGGTGCGAAACTGCCACAAATGAGAATTCTATTCTGGATAACTGGTCTCCAGAGAGCAGTCCCAGCAAAGAGGTATGGGCAATATTATCCTTTGAGTTATTAAATAATTAATTTCCCGAGATGAAGTTAATTTTGCTTTCATGAGTTATGATTAATTTCCCGAGCCAAAGTTAATTTTGTTTTGAGTGTTAATGGAGTTAATTTTGTGTGAGTTTTGTTTACGAGTTTAGAATAAAATTGTGATAACATTTCTTTTGAATTATCTAAAATGGCGGGTTTAGCAAAATTAAAAAATGATGAATTAAAACTCGTTGCCGAGGAGATAGGTTTGGTTGTTGCCGAAGGCATAAAAAAGAGTGAAATAAAGAGTTTAATTGAGGAAAGTGATGTGTTCAAAATTGACAACGAAGTTGTTAAAGATGCTGCAGATAGAGTAATAGGGAATAAAAATCAGAAATCCGATCAGGATAGTGAAATAGAACTAGAGCGTCTTAGATTAGAGAGAACTAAAAAAGAGTTACAATTAGCGTAATTAAGAGCCAATAAAAATAGTACTCAGACTTCCGTGTATCAAGGGTGTAAAACCGAACCCGAAGAGTCACTCGATAACTTATTAAAGTCTGAGAGAATATTGTGCATTAAACCACCGAATAGATATCAGGATTGGAGTTTCTTTTTTACTCCGTTAGAGAGAGCATTTAGTACTAAGAAGGTATCTGAGAAGTTTAAAGCAGAGATTTTGTTAAGTTTGTTAGGAGACAGAGCGTCTAATATCCTAACTCATATTGCCGAGAAAGATTTAAATAATTATGACGAAGTTAAATCAATTGTATTAAGATAATTCGAACCAACAGCGCAAGCGGTTTTAGAGAATTTTAGAAATGCTTCTAGAGATAACGAAACTCATGTGCAATTCGCGTCACGCTTAATGACGAGTTTTGAATATTATTTAAAATTAAGAGGTGTAACTGATTTCGAGACTCTTAAACATTTGATAGTTTCGGATAAATTATTCCAAACGCTGGATAAAGAAACAGCAACTCATATCAATATTAAACAAAACCAAAAATGGTTTACGCCTCTCGAGTTAGGAAAGGAATGCGATCTGTATTTTGTTTCCAAAGGCAAAATCATAAATGAGACGAGAAAAGGGCAAAATTATAGCAATAAATTTAAACCGGCATCTAGAGTATTTTTCAGTGAGATGAAAAATAAAAAAATTGATTTATGTCAAAAGAATGAGAATCATCCGTTTTATGCTGGTCCCCAATTTAAGAGACTTAGCGGTTCTTGAACGCGTAGTAAAAAAAAAAATAAAACTTATGCTTTAAATGCTGATCGCCTAATTGTAGCGTAAAAAAGTGTTCGTATAGGAGTTGTTTTTGTGGCAAAGCTCCCAATAAATTCATTTTCCGAAAGAAGCAAAAAATGTTTCATCTACGAATGTCGAAACCGCAGAAGTCATAAATAATTCGCAATCGGGGGGAAACCAAATTGATCCAAGCTCTGCTTCCCCCAATGAGTGGAGTACTGTCTGTCCATAAGGAGATCTCTGGCCGACAGTCGTCTGTTTACGGCGGGCGTCATAGAAACAGGTGTCGATAAGGAGGAGCTATTTTGAATGGGTGGAATCGGGCGGAAGTCTGGCGAGTTATTCTTTATCTAGGCGAAAAAATGAAGCGATAAAAAAACTATTGCTCATTCGTCTTCTCGCTTTACCGCAGTTGCTCGTATCTTTATATTTGCTTAGCTTACTTCTTTTATATTTTATTAATATTAACTGCATTTCATTATTTAATAATTTTAGTCTCTTGAATTTTGAGATCCTTTAAAATGCCTTTTCGATTTAAGAATGGAGAGACTTTAAAATCACAAGCACGTAAAATTGTGCATAATGTTATAGAATTTTGCTTGTAACTTGCTGAAAATTCGTATTGGGAAAAAGATGGGATTTTAGAAGAACTAGTATTTCAGATTGGAAGTACTGAATCGGATTCCGATTCAGAAGAAACGGAATCTTGTGACAGTGATTTAGAATTCTTTAAATTGAAAGTACACAACTGTCACTCGATCTCTGCTAGTTTTGCACTCTTTTAATAATAATTAATGTGTTTTATAAATAAAAATTGAATTTAAAAATTGCTTTTTTTTTGTTTCATTTCAATTAGTTTAATCATAAGTTATAGAAGATATAGAATTTTACTTAGTTTATTTCCTGAAGCTACGAAATTTATTTGATTCCTTTTTGTTATTTTCTATTTTTTCATTAATGTGCTCTTGTTTTCTGTTATTCAATATGTCGATAATCAAAAGTTTCAACTTAACATACTTTTGATTATCCTTATTTTTTTAAGTTTCGTTAAAAAAATATTTGAAAATTTTATTTATCTTATAGCTTTTATTTATCTTATTTGATAAAATGTAATTGTTAATTTTGAGTTTCGAAAAATAGCATATATATCAAAAATAAATAAATATATTTATTTATTAAAAAAACTTTTTGGAGAGGTTTTAAGCATATTTAACAATGGATATTTTACTTTGTAACAGAATAAAAGCAACCTTTTATAAAAATTATGAAATAATTACGATTATTATGTTATTATTTTTATGTTGAATTAGACAGATTACTTCCCGTTTGCTGCGGATAATTTGATCTTCAGAAGTTACATAAATTTAAAACAAATAAAATGAAAATTAATTTTTTGTCATGCTGGATTCTATTTATTTTTTTTTCTTCTTGTGCAGTCGTTAGACATACAAATAATTATTCAGTTTTTCTATTTGATTTACTCTGTTCTATCTGTACTAATCAGATAAGAATTTCTGTATTATTCTAACAGGAATAATATATATATTTTTTCAAAATTCCAAGTACGCAAATGATTTTCAGCCCAGTGAATTATTTTTCGAATTTTCTTTCAAAAATTAAAGGCAATATATTAACACCGCCAATTAGGCGCTAAACGCGCCAACGTAAGAAACTTGAATGAATTTCTACCTCTGAGAAATGGACTCTTCCTGCAGTAACTTGTTTCTATAACGACCGCCGTAAACATAGACGACTGTCGGCCAGAGATCTCCTTATGGACAGACAGTAAGCCTTTCGTTGCAACAAATGTAATCGTAAATAAAAATGTAGTTTTGTCTACTGTTAAATGTTTAATAAAAGATAGATATTCGCAATGGCAGGAAGTGAGGTGCCTTTTGGATAACGACTCACAGTGTTCTCTGATGAGTCAGGATTGTATGCAGAGGCTTCAAATTAAAAGTGGAAAAATACATCAATCTATTTCCTGTATTAATAATGCCTCGCTGGTAGTTAATCGCAGAGTTACAGCAACTGTGGCTAGTAAAAATAAAGATTTCGAAAGAAATATTTCGATGTTAGTGGTATCAAAAATAACTGATTTAATACCAAATAGGAAGATATGTACGCGTGTAAAGATTTCAGAATCAATTGAGCTTGCGGATCCCGATTTTAATATTCCGGGGAAAATAGATATTTTAATTGGAGCCGAGTACTTTTATCATATAATAAAACCTGGAAAGTTAAATTCAAAAAAATGAAAATTTGACGCTGCAGGACTCCGCATTTGGGTATATTGTTGCAGGTAGCGTTTCGAGTTCAGATAAATTAAATTCTAACTATTGCGGTTTAATATGTGAGGCAGAAGAATTAAATTCAAACTTAAGAAAATTTTGGGAAATTGAGAGTGTTGAGATTGAAAAACCTCAAAATAAAGAAACATTAATTTGTGAAAAACATTTCGTCAAAAATTTCACACGACATAAATCTGGTAGATATGCGGTTAAAATGCCTCTAAAAGAAGATCCAAATACTTTAGGTAGTTCAAAACAAATTGCATCTAAAAAGCTAAATTCCTTATGGAATCGATTAGCAAGAGAGCCTGAGTATTTAAAATTATATTCGGATTTTTTAAAAGAATATCGACAGTTAGGCCATATGATTGAAACCCATGAGAGTAAGGAGGAAAGTGGATCATATTACATTCCTCACCTTGGAGTTTATAGAGGATTAGAGGAGTAAGAGTACCCTTAAGAGTCGTATTTAATGCTTCTTCATTAACAACTGAAGGCAAATCTCTGAATTCTATACAATACAATGGAGGCGTCATACAGGAAGATCTGTTATTATACGATCAATTATGATACGATTTAGGAAACATATTTTTGCTTTTACTGCAGATATAAAAAAATGTATCTAGCAATTGCTATTCATCCTGATCAAAAAAAGTTACAAAAAATATTGTGGAAGGAAAGCCTTGAGGAACCTGTCAAGACTTTCGAATTGACTACAGTTACATACGGAACAAGTGCGCCTTTTTCGGCAATGAGAACTTTAAAGCAGCTTGCAATTGATGAAGGAAAGAAATACCCTGCAGCAGCAACTGTGTTAGAAAATGACTTCTACATGGATGATGTTCTTTCTGGTTCTGATTGTTTAGAATCTGCAAAAACACTCCAAAGAGAGTTGATTGAGATATTGAGCAGCGGAAGGATGACTTTGCATAAATGGTGCAGTAACACTGCTGAGCTGGCAGTAAATAACGAATCCTACCCCTTCACTTATGCAGAAGAAACCAAAGCACTTGTAATTTGGAAATCCAAAGAGGACTGTTTTGCTTTCAAAGTGACTTGTGAAGATTTCGGTGTGACAAAACGCCAAGTTTTATCTACCATAGCTCGTGTTTTTGATCCACTCTGTATTTTAGGTCCAGTGGTTACAAGAGCAAAAATATTTTTGCAACGGTTATGGTTACTGGAATTAAACTGGGACGATCCTCTCCCTACGAGGGAAAAAGACGAATGGTTACGATTTTCATCAGCTCTTCAATATATCAATGGTATTAGAGTTGAAAGGTGTATATTACTTCCAAACCCAGATTTGATTGAAATGCATGGCTTTGCGGATGCTAGCGAAGTCGCTTATGGAGCAGCGATTTACTGCAAATCGAATTCCAAAACTGGTGAAGTGTGTGTAAAATTAATAACTAGTAAATCCAGAGTGTCGCCATTAAAACGTCTGACAATTCCGAAATTGGAGCTTTGTGCAGCAGTTTTGCTTTCCAAATTAATAGTTCGAGTAATTTCCGCCCTCAAATTGGATATAACCAGCACTTACCTGTGGTCTGATTCCATGATTGTGTTGTGTTGGCTAGAAAAAGAACCTTGTCACTTAAAAACTTTTGTGGCAAACCGAGTGTTAAGAAGTTGTAAAATATGCAATCAATAGGTGGCGCGCACGTAGTGTGTTGCCCCACCGAAAGCAAGCATAGCTCAGTAGTGTACGAGTATCACTCTTTCCTTTGAGTATTAATCCAAAATCCGAGCCAGTTACTCTTGTGATCAAGTCCACCGAGTTGCAACAATACAAGCATTAACCAAGGTGAACCAGTGGCGACACGAATCTGCCCACAACAACTTGATTTCCAGTGTAAGGAAGTCGTCACTTTGTCTCCTGTTGGAAGAGACACATGATGGAACAATGATATTCCTAGCCATCGGTGAGGCTATTCATCCTTTGTTGCCCTTTGTGTTTCTCCTTTTTTAGTGTCGTTCTTAGAACTTGAAAGACAAATAATGGAACACACATGTTTTCGGCCCATTAAAGCAGCAAACCGTGTCGAAATACCAGATGGGACTATTTCTTCTATGGACCACCCCAGCTGGGATAAAGTTCCAATAATGAACAGCATATGCTCTTTACGACCCGTTGAAGAAATTAGTGCTTCCTTGAACCCATTGAAGAAAGAATGCAGATGCGAACAGTGGGTATTGTGAAGGTTTTCATAAGGGGTGGATGTCTCAGAAATCTTCCCACGACATGATGGCGCGCCAGTGGGAGTATTTCTAAAGAATGATTGGACAATCGGCATCTCCAGGGCGCCAATATCAGCCTGAGAGGTGAAGCTTCGCTACTGTTAAAAGGGACGATCGAGAAGCCGATGCAGGGAGGAGACAAGCTGATCCGGTGAAGGAGACAAGCTGATAGGAGAGACGGGACCAGCTGATCAGGTGAGAGACTGGATGAGAGCGGACACGACAGCGAGGCGAGCTGTGAGCAGTGCTGAAGTTGAAGAGATACCACGTGATCACGAGTTTGTTGGAAAGATCTACCGGAAGTAATCCGTAGATCTCTGGAGCTACAGGCAGTAGCCGAATACGCGGACAGCTTGTGAATCCCCGGCAGAGTTGCCGAACGTACAATCCAGTTGTACATATTTTACAGTATCTAACCTAGAAACGTGTTTTTGTTTTTGTTTATTGTATTTTTTGTATAAAGCTGTAAATAAATCCTTTGTGTATAACACGCTACCATTTTATTTGACCCACCAGGGTCAAGTCATTACACCAGAGGTGAGTATCCAGACAAGTTGGCCGAAAACTCTTTGTGGTGGAGTGGTCCTGAGTTCCTGACCGGTAGAGACTATCCAGACAGGGACATTCCAGCACCCGTCTTTCAAGAAGACTTTTCGGATGAACTGACGAACACTATTAGTGGCAACTCTAATTGTTTTTCTGTGTTTAGTAATGAAGCTTGTAATTTTGCTCATAATTTAATTAAAGTAATAACTATTGTGGAATAATCCGTATTTTAAGTTATATTTTCAGGTTTATAAGTGATTGTAAAAATAAGGTTGAAAGGAAAAAAGATGCACTAGACCCTAGTGAGTTAAAAGATGCTGAAATGTTTATATTAAAGCTGGTGCACAGTTATTACATTGCGAAAGATAATAATTCCCTTGAGAAAAAGGGTGAGGTAAGTAAGGACAGTCAATTAAGAAATTTGCACCCATTTTTGGATGAAAATAGTCTTATACGAGTTGGTGGAAGATTGTGTAACAGTTAGCTATGTACTGATAAAAATACCCAATTGTATTACCTTCGAAAAGTAAAGTAACCCGAATGATATTGCAGTATTATCATAAAATAAATTTGCATCTTGCAGCTCAATCCTTATTATTTCATGTGCGTCAAAAGTACTGGCCTTTAAACGGTCGGACAAATTGCAGAGAAGTGGTACATAAATGTGTAACTTGTTTTAAAGTAAAACCAGTAGCATGTGAGCAGTTAATGGGATCTCTTCCCAAAGAAAGAATTACAGCTAATTACCCCTTTAACTGTACTGGAGTAGATTTTACAGGTCCATTTTTGATTAAGTATAAAAATCAACGTAAGGGAAATTATCAAAAGGTCTATGTTTCTCTTTTTATGTTTTATAACGAAATGCATTCATTTAGAACTTGTTACTGAATTATCGTCCCAAGCGTTTGTTGCTACTTTGAAGCGATTTTTCGCTAGAAGAGGAAAATGCTCTAAAATATTCTCAGATAATGCTACTAATTTTGTTGGGAGCCATAAGGAGTTAGGGCGTTTACACAACATGGTAAAAAACCCTGACGACATTTTATCTGGCTATCTCAGTAGTGAAGGTATTGAATGGAGATTCTTGCCACCCAGAGCACCAAATTTCGGAGGTTTATGGGAAGCTGGGGTTAAGTCATTTAAACTCCATTTTAAAAGAGTCGCTGGAAATTCAAAATTAACTTATGAAGAGTTTCTGACTTTAACAACACAAATAGAAGGGATTTTGAATTCTAGGCCTTTTATTCCTTTAACAACTGATGTGGATGATTTGAATGTCTTGACACCAGGTCATTTTCTTATAGGAAGACCAATTACTTCTATTGTTGAGCCAAATTTAATTCAAATACCAAATAGATTAAAAAATTGGCAAAAATTGACTAAAATGTCTCAAATTATCTGGAAAAAGTGGTCTAATGATTATCTTTCAAATTTGCACCAACGTGGGAAATGGTGTTTTGAGAAAAATAATGTTAAAATAGGTGATGTAGTTATTATCAAAGAAGATAATATGGATGTTTGTAATTGGCCATTGGGAAGAATTGTTGAATTATTGCCAGGGAATGATAATAAAATTAGAGTTGAAACTATAAAAACCCAAAAGGGTCTCTTTAAAAGACTTATATCAAAGGTATGCTTATTACCTATTGAAAAGTGATTAATTCTTGTGTATTGTATAAAATAGTTATCATTTTATTAGTTATCTTCTTTAAGGTATTATTTAACAGTGTAATATATAATATTTTAGTGTAATTTCAGTGTTCAACAATTAGTTGAATGTAATCATGTCAACGGGCGGTGGAATGTTCAGTAAAGTGAAGCGAGAATTCTTTTGTGAACTGAAGTGAATTACTTCTGGTGGCGAGCGGTCTCTTGGAAATAAAGAGTTGAGATTCAACGGAAGCGGTGGTGTGTTTTTATTTCTATCAATCCATTCCATATATGAAATAATCAATTTTTAAATCTTCATTCAATGCTGAAATATAAAAATTTGCTAAATAAATTCTGAATCGAAGTATATTTTGCAAGCTTTCAACCTTAAAATTTTACTTAAGTTCATCTTAAGTAAGAGCTTAATAAGTTAAAAGTACAGATTAAAAATATTTTATTTATAATTAAATTAAATAAGATTTTTCCATTAATTAAAAAAATATTTCTTGAATTCCCTGGGATTATTCTGAAAAGAAGCTTAACTAATGTACAAAAAGTATAGTGGAAAAACTTACTGCGAAATAATTTAGTAAATAAAGGGTTAATAGATTAAATTTGTATTATGTGCATCAAAATTATAATTTTTGTGAATGTTTTCAGTGTAGGAAAATTATAAACATGCTCATTCATAATAAATTTTTAAAGCAAATTTCTATCATTCTATTTATTACTTTTATCACTCGTTTAAAAAACTAAATTCATATCACAGATGTTGATTGTGTGAACTCTAAGATTGATCTTTTGATAGATTCTGACTTTGCTGGAAATGTCTATACTGGAAAAATGCATAAACTAGGATCAGGCATTTTTGCGACTGAGACTTTTCTCGGATGGGTTTTAATGGGAAAACTTTGAAACCAATGAAGATGAAAATTCTATTGCTGCTGTAGTTACCTCCCTTCTAATTCATTATCAAGATATTAGAAACCTTTGGGAAATGGAGATAATTGGTATTAGAGATCCCTTTGAACAGCAATCTAGAAGTGAAATTGATAAGGCAGTGAATAATCATTTTAGGAAAAATTTGAGAAAAGATGACGAAGGAAGATATGAAGTGAAATTGCCGTGGATACAAGGCAAGAATGTTCCTGAATATAGAGATATAGCCGAAAGAAGATTAGAAAGAGCTACATCAAAGTTAAAATTGGAAGGAAAATACGATGCTTATGATATTGTGTTCCAGGAGTGGTTAGAAGAGCAAATAATAGAAAAAGTACCACCTGAAGAACTATCTAAATCTGGTTGCTACTTGCCACATAGAGGAGTTTTCAAGGAAAATTCAACAACTAAAGTCAGACCAGTTTTCGACGCATCAAATAAAAGTAAAGGATTACCTTCCCTCAATGATTGTTTAGAAAAATGACCTAACACCTTAGAGTTAATACCATCAATTTTAGTAAGATTTAGAGAAAAGAAGATTGGAATTATATCTGATATTAGAAAGGCTTTCTTACAAATAAGCGCTGCTGAAGAGGATGGGGATTATCTCCGATTTCTGCGAAAGAAAGAAATTCAAGTTTTTAGACATCGCAGAGTGGTTTTCGGAGTAACCTGCAGTCCATTCATTCATGGAGCTGTTATTCAATATCATCTAGAGAACGTAAATTTAGAACAAAAAGACATTGCAGAAAAATTATTGAAATCGTTTTATGTCGATAGCTGCGTCACTTCATTGGACACAGAAAGTGAAATCCGACATTTCATAGAAGTATCTACGCAATTAATGGAAAATGCAAAATTTGAATTGAGAGGTTGGAAATACACCGACTTCGAAAGCTCAAGTTTGGAATAGGAAATTTCTGAAGTCTTAGGACTGCTGAGGCATCGTGGAACTGATTCTTTGTCTTGTGCAGTTGATTTAAGAATTGAAATAACTGAACCATTTACTAGAAGGAAGTCACTTTCAATTGCACAAAAGGTTTTCGATCCAATTGGTTTTAGTTGTCCCGTAACATTGTATCCCGAATTACTTTTTCAGGAAAGTTGGAAATCAAAACTCAGTTGAGATGAACTACCAAAAGAGGTAACAAAGAAATTTTTGAAGTGGATTAATGATCTTCCTCTTTTGAAATTGGTAGAAATTCCACGGTATAAGTCCATAGATAACTGAGTATCGATTAGCCTTCATACTTTCTGTGATGCATCCAAATTGTCTTATGCGACAGCTATTTTCTTGAGGAGTGAAAATGAGAATCAAATTTCAGTGCAGCTTGTGCTTGCTAAATCAAGAATCGCACCACTAAAAAGGATGCAAATTTCTTGGTTGGAATTAATGGCATGTACAATAGGCGCAAGTCTTTCTGTACTGGTAAAAAGGGCACTAAATTTCCGAGACATTAAGGAATATTATTGGACAGACTCGTCTTCGGCATTATATTGGATAAAACATGACGATGCATGGACAGTGTTTGTAAAAAATCGAGTTCAAGAGATACGAAGTCTTACAAATTATAATGACTGGAAACATGTACCAGGAATAAAGAATCCGGCCGATTTGCCATCTAGAGGTTGTAATGCCAAACAATTAGTTGAATCTCGTTGGTGGGAGGGACCTTTATGGTTAAAGGAGAATGAACGAGATTGGCCAAAGTCAGAAAATGTGTTGACTGAAGAAGTATTCGAAGAAAAGAATTATGTCACAGCGATTTTATTAGAAAAGGGTTATGCTTCAGAAGAACTTTTAGCTTATTTCTCCACTTATCGCAAAATATGAAGAATGGTTTGTTGGATGTTGAGGTTTTACAACAATGCACGTAAAATAAAATAAGAGCGTCAAAGTGGTGAATCGGGAGCCCAAGAATTAGATGAAGCTGAAAAATAATTATAAAAGTAGTTCAAAATGAATGTTTCCATGATGACTGTTTAAAAGAATTAAAGTCACTGTGTAGTTTTAGAGATAGTCATGGTTTACTTCGAGTCAAGACAAAATTGACAGAGAGGAAAGATCTGGAGAATTTTAAATATCCAATTTATTGCCAAGCAAACACAAATTGGTTATATTATTAATCTTAGAATATCATTTGATTTTACATCATGCTGGACTTAACACGCTTTTAACCAATCTTCGAGAGCAGTATTGGATTATAAATGGTAGGAAAACAATAAGATCAGTCATTTCTAAATGTGTTATTTGCAAAAGACACAGCGCGAAAGCAATGAAAACAGTTTCTGTGCCACTACCAGAAGACAGAATAAGACATGCATCGATTTTTGAAGTCGTAGGAGTAGGCCCTCTTATTCTGAAAGGTGGAACGAAGGCTTGGTTTGTTTTGTATACCTGTGCTGTATTCCGAGCCATACACATAGAACTGCTAACTTCTTTGTCAACGAATTGCTTTCTATTGAGTTTACGAAGATTCATTGCAAGGCGTGGACGTCCTCACATAATTTATAGTGATAATGGTTCGAACTTCACTGGAGCTAACAATCTTTTTAATGCTATAGATTGGAAAATGATCGAAGGTGAAGCATCTAATAAAAGAATTAGATGGAAGTTCAATCCTCCCTCAGCTTGCTGGTGGTGGTGGTGGGGGGTTCTGGGAACATTTAATACAAAGTGTTAAGAAAACGTTAAGAAGAGTTTTGAAGAATGCGTTTCTATCCTATGAAGAAACACTCAGTTTGCTTTGTGAATCTGAAGCTATAATAAAATCGAGACCGTTAACTTATATATCGGAAAATCCAGATGAGCTCAAAACAATTACTCCTTCAATGCTTCTACAAGAAATGACAGAAGTTGGCGCTCCAGATCTAGACCATATTGACAAGATAAACTTAACAAAAAGACTACGATATCAGCAAAAGCTTCGGGATGAGTTGAGAAAACGGTTTAGAGCAGAATATCTTAGTAATCTCCTGCTCAAATACACGAATGAAAGGTCATCCTATGAATTAAAAGTTGGGGACATAGTTTTAATCGAAAATGAAGAAAAGAAGCGAACATTTTGTCCTTTGGGACGAATAGTCAAGTTATATTCCGGTAAAGACGATAATATTAGACTAGTTAAAATAAAAACTTCAAATGGAGAATTTCTGCGATCGGTTCAGAGCTTGTACCCCCTGGAAATACAATGGGAAGAAAGCCCCGAAAACGTGGACGCTAAACAAGGGAATACCTTTGGAAATCTTCAAGAGATATTAGAAGAGAGAGTTTTTAGAAGTGGTCGTGCAATAAAGTTGCCTCCGAGATTTAAAGACTTTGAACATTAAAAGGAACTTAGTGTAAATTCTGATTTAATTGAATATTAGTTTTGATAAAATGCCTGTTATCAAAAGGTGGGAGTATGTCAAGTGCAGCTATTGCTACCGTTTAGCCCTTTAATTAGTTTTAGCTTTTGTATTTAGTTTTATTTGTATGGCAAAAGTTTTGATTGTTTGTTTTTATAATTTTCGAATAAAGAAGTTATGCCGTTTTTAACTATGGAGTCAGTTCGGATGATTTAAGGAAATGTATAGACAAAATGAGTATCATTTAATGTCATAACTAACACCCAACGTCTAATTTCTTAATTTTTTGGGGAGAGACATAAATCTCTTAACAAATGGTCTGAGTGAAATATATAATTAGTGGATTGATGGGAAAAATGCTGATGAATTACGACTTTTAAATTTTGACATACATCATCCGCTCTGTGAATCATATTTAACAAAATATTCTAGAGACAATAAGTCCTTAAAGTAAAAAAAAAAGTGGTGCTCCAATCAACTAAATGAATCATCAAAGCTGATCGATCTATGAAAATTTCAATATAACTATTCGATAAAAACTGGTGATTTTAGATCACTTTATCAAGATCTCAAAGAAGCCAATCAGGGTTACTCTAGAATAATTGGCCTAGATTATGAAAATGGTGATTGTTCTAAGCTTGCAATATTCAGAACTGAATAAATAAGCCAGATTTGATCGCAGAAGATAGAAATGTTTATTTATTTATTTAGAAGTTGAAATATTAAGCATATTTTGCGGAATATGAATCTATAAGACCAAAGGAATTTAAACCATAATTTTTTGAAATCTATTTATAGCCCATTTTTTTAAAATTTTTTAGAGCATTATTATACATCTAAATAAAATTAAAAACCGAATTTTTTTCATTTAATCTGTGAAATGTTTGCTGAATAATTCTTTAAATATTATAAATTATTTAAAAAATATATAATTGTTTCAATTTCTGTAGTGAAGATAAAACTTCAATGTCGGACTACTCTGCTTTCATTTCTTAGTTTTATTTAAAGTTATGTGTGGATTGAGTAAATAAGTCTTTATATTAATTGAAGTTTCATCATTTCCACTTTGAATTTTACGTGCACTGTTAGAAAATCAGAGAGAGATGTGGAGTTCAAAGACCAGGACTTCTTAAGGTCTACATAATAGTATAATTGAATTATATGACTATCGAAATGTGAAGCTTAAAAATATTTTGCTGGAAAACTCATTATGAGACCAAGTTATGAAAAAAAATTGATTTAACCCTTTAGTCGGCATTAATATTGGCGAACCGACTGGTCGCCAAAGGCGGCTAGTAAAATATAAATACGACAGAAAAAATATCCAATTTTATGAATTCAGTAATCAAACTCGGAATTGTAACGTAAGACAACGTTTGTTGTCAATTTTTTTAATTTTAGGATAAAAACACTGCACAAAATATATATCAGCCAATTTTCAAACGATCTACAAAATCATATAAGTAAGGAATATTTAGTTTGCTATTTTATAATTAAAACTGTCTCAAGAACTGGTACGGGGGAGATTGAGCTTCAAAAAATAACTAATACTAATTTAAACATTGTTTTTGAAACAATAAGCATTTTAAATAATTTATTTTTTAAATTTATTATTTTTACACACTTTTCGATATTTTGCTTTAAAATAAGAATTAAAATATAGCTGTCATAAATATTTAGTGCCATTTTTTAATGATTTAAAGAGAATTCCTTCTATTGTTTTCTATCGGAGTTATTTTTTATTTTTTAAAAATTGATAATCTTTGATAATATGGGAAATAATTTGATTTCCATCAAAAGGTTGTTATAGTTTCATCTTTAGAAATAAAACACTAAGGAATCATACCGATTAAAATCAATTACTTTATTTCACGCGCTTCTTACATGATCTGTGTGAATCCTGTTCAGACAGGAAATACATCAGACACGGCTCTCGCCTGGCGCATCCATTACTTACGATTGCGCAATATAAACAGTTGAATAGAGAGGATATCTTTCACCACATAGTATCCCCCCAAAGAGTTTCCGAACGATATTACATTATGAAAATATACTAAATTATAGCACAACCAAAATAATATGATGACATACCATATATACAACAGAGAAAGATTCTGCTATTTAAAACAATTTGCGTAATCAACGATAATCAAAAGATACATTCATAAAATTTTAAAATTAATACTCATAATGGAACATGAAATTCAAAATTTTGCAAAAATATATAAACAGATCAAGTTATATTTCGAATTAAAAAAACCCAATTAAGTTATGAATTGTTCCAAAACTTTAGGAAATCTGACACGTCTTCCAGATTTAGTTTGAGGAAAGGTTTTACAAATCTGTTTTTCTGGATGCAATGTTAGCTTACTTTTATCCTGGTTTGGTTTATCCACTTGAGGAACAGAGGGAACATTAATATCGTCGTCCAAACGAAACGCTGGTTTGACTTGATCTATTGACACAGATTTCTTTTTACCATTCACAATAATTGTGAAAACTTTGTCACTTCATTTGAGGACTATATGAGGACCAGTATAAGGTTGTGAGAGTGGTGGTTGAACGCTGTCAACTCTCAGAAACACATGTGAACAGGTTTTTAATGCCGTTGGAACAAATATAGAATTTCCTCCATGAGCAGAAGTTGACACTAGTTGCAAATTATCTCTTTTTATCCCGTAGCATTGTGACGTATGTTGGATTACATGTAGAAATCTTGTTAGATGAGAAAAGATCAGATGGCAGTCGTAGAGTTGTTCCATACACCAATTCTGCGCATGTCGCCTGTATGTCATTCTCAATAGCTGAACGCATACCAAGAAGAACAATTGGTATATCATCCCACCTAGATATCTCATGAGCCTTAATTGCGCTCTTGAGGTGGCGATGCATTCTTGCGATAAGTCCATTGGCCTTTGGATGATAGGGACAGCAATGGATCCGATTGGTTCCAAGGATGTAATTCAGTTCTTTGACAATATTTGATTCAAAGTTTCTACCTTGGTCTGTTATGATTGCAGGACAACCAAAACGAGATATCCAGCCAGATAAAAGAGATCGACAAATGGTTTCAGCAGTCATGTCCGCTGTAGGTATTACTTCCATCTACTGTAAATCGGTCAATTATTGTGAGACAATAACTTTTGCTATTCGACGGATGAAAAGGACCTATGAAATCAGTGTGTATATGCGAAAATCTGGCACCAGGTAAGGCAAACGTACCAAGTGGCGATTTTGTATGTCGATGAATCTTTGATCTTTGACAGGGTTAACAAGATTTCACCTACATTTTTATATCCTTCTTGATAATAGGCCACACAAAACGTTTTTTAATCATTTTTGTTGATGTAGCAATACCAGGATGAGAGAAACTATGCAGGTGTTTAAAAACCTGTTTTTCGGTAATTTTTGGGAATGAAAGGTCGAGGAACATTTGTAGAAACATCGCAGGTAAGCGTGATATTTTCCAAAGGAAAATATTGCTGTTTCAATATTAAAGATGATGTATTTGACTGAAGAAGTTTTTTGAGTTCATCATCTACTAACTGAGCTGATGCAATGTCCTTATAATCAAGAGAGCTTTTCTGTAAAATTGAATCGATTTCAATCCGGGATAAGGCGTCTGCTACTAAATTTTCTGTACCCGGAACATGCCGAATATCTGTGGAGAACTGCGAAATAAAATCCAAGTATCTCAGTTGACGTGGACTGCATTTGTCAGCTTTTTGTTGAAATGTATATATAAGAGGTTTTTGATCGATATAAATCACAAAGTCTCTTCCTTCCAACATGTGTCGAAATCGCTTGATCATCGTATAGATGGCTAAGAGTTCTCTATCATATGTTGACCATTTCTTTTGCGAAGAAGTCAGTTTCATTCACAAAAATGCCAGTGGCTGCCATGCATTATCACTAAATTGCATTACAGCACCACCAACAGCAAAATCGGAAGCATCAACCCAAATACTTAGCGACGCATATGGTTTTGGGTGATATAATAAAGTTGCATGTGCAAGAGCTCCCTTGATCTGTTCAAAAGCTGTGTTGTCCCTGCAAGATCTTGCAGGGACAAATGCCCCTGCAAGATCTTCTGATTTGGTGTTAACTGTTTTCTTTAAACGCTTTTTATTCTTTTTGACTTCGAGGAATTTTACTAAGGGGCTAAGTACATGGGCAGCTTGTCGAATGAAGCGTCTATAGTTTAACATACCAAGAAAACGACGTAACTGTGTGATAGTGGATGGTCTAGGAAATTTTAAAATAGCATCTACTCTATCTGGTAAAGGTTTTATTCCAGCCTCACTAATTTGAAATCCTAAAAATTATAATGTGGGTACTCCTAAAATGCACTTGGAAGGATTAGAAAACAATCCGTACTGATCCAAACGCTCAAAAAGTAATCGCAGATGTTGTAAATGCTCTTCCTCAGAAGATGAAGCAACTAAAATATCATCGATGAAAGCGTACACAAAATTTATTCCTCTAAGAACTTCATCAACAAAACGCTGAAAAGTAGAAGCGGCATTGCAAAGACCGAACTGCATTCTAGTACTTTCATACAGTCCAAATGAAGTGGTTATGGCAGTTTTATGGATATCATCTTCGTGAATAAGTGTTTGATGATAAGCTTTTATTAAATCAATATGTGAAAAAATTGTTTTTACATGTAGCTCTGAAGTAAAATCTAAAATGTTAGGAATAGAGTACTTGTCCTTTTTAGTTTGAGCATTCAAAGCACGATAATCCCCAACAGGTCTCCAATCATTACTATCTTTTTTGGGCACTATATGTAAAGGAGATGCATAGTTACTTTTAGAAGGTCTAATATGGCCCAAATCAAGCATATGCTGAAATTCTGCTTTTGCTGCTTTTAACCGATCAGGAGCTAATCGTCTAGGCTTGGCAAAAACAGGAGGACCAGAAGTTTCAATATAATGTTTTACATTGTGTTTGATTTCTTTAGAAAAGGAAGGAGGTTTAATGATTTCAGAAAACTCTCTTAAAATATCATGAAAAACACTCTTACCTGTAATAAGTTTAATGGAATGAATTGTAGATGGTACGATTTTGTAACGAGTATTTAATTTGGTAGCATTATCTATTAATTGCTTGTTTCGAAGATCAGGTGAAATATTAAAATATAAAAAAACAGCTCCTATTATAGGCACCAAAACAGATGCAATTAGAAATGGCCATCGAAATACTATTCTTAAATTTAAATCTAGAGTCAAAAGTCTCTTACCGTATACATTGATGGGAGATGTGTTCGCGGCCGACAGTTGCTGTAAACAATTATGTTTCTTTTTCTTCTCAAATGATGCAGGGAGCACACTAACATCAGATCCTGTATCGATGAGAAAAGAAACGTTTTATGATCTGTCCTTGATAAATAAGCGACGCGAAACATGAGGCAGCGAGGGGGTAAATCGCTTTTATTCCCCACCCGAGGAGTTTTTTTGGAAAATTGCATGGTGAAATGCATTTCGTTGCTGCTTCTTGGAATTTCCTGTGGTACCAACATAAAGTAGGGTCTTTAGGACGGGAAGATGAACGGTGGCGTGGACGAGATCGACTTCTGATATTTTGCTTCTTGCATGTAATCGAAAGTCCGTCGATTCGCCTATTAAGTCTTTCGATTTCCTGAAGAATTCGATTTTCGCCGGTTGAAGTCATTGCAATAGCCGACAGAGACACATTCGAAGAGTTCACTTCGATTATTCGATCACCAATTTCTGCGGCTTTTTTCACAGTTTTTGGTGTAATTGATGCCAAAATAGTTTGGACAGATGTTGGCATTTGCTGCAAGAAAAGTTCCAGCAAAAGTTCTTTCGGAACGTTGTGTGAAGCGGCACGACGATTCATAGTCCTTAGTAGTTCTGACTGTTTTCTATCTCCTAATTCCTCATTTGAAAGCAATTTCCGTATTTCTTGTTGCGAAGACTCTCCGGATCTTTGAATAAGATGCGTTTTAATTTAGGTATATGGGTCTGTTGCATCGGGATTTATGATGACATCCCGTATGATAGTTGCGGCTTCCGGCGGCAAATTCGATACAATGTAGTTAAATTTCGTTGCACTTTCAGTCACCGGTTTCGGTACACCAAGATCTAAAGTCCTTTCGCAAACCAGAGATGTGGATACTGAAATTGTAGGGAGGAATTTTAACAGCGCTTACTTCAGCCATGCTGGAAGGACCTTAGGATTTATTTCCATCATTGGAAAAACGCATTAAAAATACACCTCGTGCAATATCTTTAATCAAAATATATGTTACCAAACATGTTGCAAAAGTTAAATTATTTTGGTATAAAAATCGCACGAATGGTATTTATTACTCAATAGAAGAAATATTGTTAGTTAAATGGTCGAGTTTTTGTTAAAATGAGTTTAGTTCTGGAAATGCTAACCTTTCTTCCAAATAATTGACTATTAAAAGTCGCAAATTTAATCTTTTCTCTCCCACGTTTTTTTAAAATCGTTTAGATATGTTTCCCCCCCTCATACAGAATTATGAAATTTTTTATTTTCTTTTTAATTTTCCACAAATACTATTTAGATTAGGTGGGGGGGGCTTGATATGCATTTAAATCTATCTAATTGCATATTCATTCTGGAAATGAAAAGTACTCTAATCAAATGTATGTTGTGCATAATGTTTGTGTCATGTATGGCACGTTAATATTTACAATATTCGCATCATAGTTTTTTTTAGAAAATTTAAGAGCTGTCATTTTTATAATTTAACAAAAACATTTCCTTTTCGGCAAAAAAAAAAAAAAAGCTTTTTTTTAAAAAAAAATCTTTTTTACATGTCGCTGAAAATATGCCTTTTCTAGCGAAAAATCTAGCGATTTCAGGCAATCTAGCTAATCGCTAGATTGCCTGAAATCGCGAGATTTTAGTGTCACAAAGGATGAAGAAAAATATTTGCAATCTCTTTCTCCATTTTTTAAGATAGGATGGTTATACGATAGAATCATTGATGCTTTTTTTACAGAGTCGTATAAAGCAATAGACTCAATTTATTCAACTTTGCTTATCTATAAAAAGGATATTTTAAATTTAGGATGTACAAAAAATGAAATTTGTATTAATTCCGGCGAATTTAAATAATTATTGGATTCTTTTAATAGTAAACATAAAAGAAAAAACAATTGAATTGTATGATCCATTAAGTCAAAATATTAATAAGGACGTCTGCATGCTAATTCATGAATGGAGTACAGTAATTAAAAAACTACTGAACGCAAAAGAGCACCAGAGATGTGGATCGGAAAATGATTACTCCAAATCATACGATTCAGAAAGATATCTACAATTGTAAAGCATTTTTTTTTTTTTTTTTTTTTTTTTTTTTTTTTGCATATCAAAAATGGAATAATTTGCAAGTAGATGAAAATTTTGATGCCACTAATTTCAGAGAACTCATCTTTGAGACTCTGACAGAAAACTTTCAACTCTAAATTACAATTTGAATTTTCGTTTATGTGATAACATTTGCATATCTGTGCAAATGATGGGGACTAGGCCTAATTAGATTTTTAATTAGTGACACCTCTGTGATGAATTTTCAAATTTGATTTTGAAAAAGCGAACCAGAGATTTCCATCTCCCTGGTCTGGTATGAAAGAGAAAGCAACACACTTTATCTATCAAATTAGCTCCTATATATCTCTATTTATAGGAACAAATAGGAATGTGATGTGTTGACACTCTATAGGCAAGACCATTTCGCCTGAAGCTACTTAACTTGAACAAGTATTTTAAAGTGAAACCCTAGGAGGAAACCCCCTTCTCACTTTTAGAAATTTAATTTAAACAATTTTTTTGTGTTTTTCTGAGATAATTTGTGAAAATATTTCAGCAAAAAAGAATTTTTTTTATCATAATAAAATTCCTTAAAATTATATTTTCAATAATACATTATGTTGAAATATTTTTGTTTTATTTCTTAAATCATTCTCATTATTGTTATTAATATTTCATCATAGTTTTTCCACAAAAAATTTAATGTATAGCACCTCTTATTCCCAGCTAATAGAAATAAAATTTATCTAATCTTATTATTTTATTGAAGCTTGTGTTTATTTAACTATTTTTGTTTTATAAATTCTATTGTTACGATATTTCTAAAGAAATAAAGAAGGCCTTAATCTACTAAATAATCAAGGCATATATACTCACCCCCTGATTATTTACCCTTTTCTGAAAAAAGCTAGTTTATATTAATTTTTATATTTTCTAAAAAATGTCTACATAAATTCCCTTACAATTTAAAACTCACTGTTGCAAAATAATGCTATATAAATTTTAAAATTCACTGGTTAATAATAATAATACATAAAAATAAAATTAATGCACGTTATGATGGTTTCAAATGTCAACAAAAGTTTTCATTCATTAAAGAGGACAAGAATTCTTTTTTTCAAATTATTATTAAAATATATGATGAAAAAGTTTAATTTTTAACATACATATTGTTTAGATCAAGGGTACAGATTTTATGAGTTCCAATTTCCACAGTACATTAAAAAAATTCATATTAAAATACATATCTAATAAATTAAAAAAGAATTTAATGAACTTCATATTGTAAGCATTATGGCATTACTTGAATTTTTGCTAAATTAAAAAGGAAAATGAAATATTGATTAAAAATTTAATGAAATCCTATAATGTTATTATTAATAATTAACTAGAATAATATTCACTAACTAATGAATATGACTTATCATATTACACTCAAATTTGTTTTCTTAGTACTCAACGTTAAAATGCATTTATAATCATCTAAGAATTAAGGTATTTATTCTATTTTTAGAAAATATCAACTTATATATTGAAAAAAAAAACATTTAAAATCAATATAATACAAATTAAACAGATACAATTAAAAAAAAGTTGCAAGTGTAGTTCAAAATATTTACACGCATCATCTTTTTTGAATTAGTTTTAAAGAATGAAATAATAGTATTTTAATTTCCTATTGTAAAAAGATCAAAACTGATACATAGACATAAAAATATTAATAACTATGCTACTATTTAAAAATTTTTTAAGGAATTATTTGGAAATTTCAATACAATACGAAAATCAATATTACGTTACAAAGCATGTGAATCATTTCTTGGCATATCCCTTCAAGAAGATCCATCACAGCTGTGATGCATACAAATAACTGCAATCACAGATGAACAGATCATCTAGTTTGCCACAGCGGCCAGTTGCATTTTCTTCCTTTACAAATTTTCCACTTTCTAATCCAATATTTTCAAGTTGAATATTAATAAATATCAAAATACTGTATATCTTTTGTATATATTGTATCTTTTTTGAACATGAGATATTTAGAAAATAGAGATATAATGACTGAAAAAAAGTAGATAAAATTACATTATAGGAATCACAATAAAAATAAATAAATAACACAAATGAAAATCTAGTATAGTAGCTGAATTTTTATAGTCATTGTCAACCAGGTAAATGTCATACATTTTTTTTTGAATTGTAAAGAAATTTGCACAATAAATAAATTTGCTATGAATGATTGAAGACCAACAAAACTAAATATTGATCTTTAGACTGAATAATATTATGTATAAATAAAGCTAAAGGGTAATGAAAAGTACATAAATGCTGTTAAATTAATTGTAAACATTACAACTTAAAAATACGAGAAGTTTTTTTAAAAATAAAATTATTATAAAATGACCGAATTATAATGCATTCCACTTGATGAAGCAAGAGAAACTAATGCTTTGTAAAATTAGTCATAAATAAAACAGCTCAAAATAAAATGGAAAACTATATGCTTTTAAAACTATTTGTTAAATTGCTTTTTATTTTTCCCAATGTTATGCAAAAATAAAAATTCATTAAAAAAGTAAGACATAATTACTGTTAAAATTAATCTAAAAGCAGAAGAGATTTATATAATTGAGTTATTGATTCATGATTTGACTGATTCTAAAATCTTCTTTTTGAACTTGTGCAAAATAAATAAAAACGAAGTAGATGTGTTTTATTATGCATACTGTGAATTTCTAGCAAGATCCTTTAAACCCATATGATTTAATAATTATTATAGAAATGTAATAAATTTTAACTTCAGAATAAAAAAGGACATAACAATTCCAGGATACATATTTACTATCATGAGTAGTACAAATAAAAATAACAATGAAGACTTTTTATCCATACTCATCTATATCCTGAATTTATAAACATTTTAAGCCCTTAATGAAACTCAGCTGAATGATTACAGTGTAATTCAAATAGGAACCAGAATATACTACAATCAGAGCAAGTCTTGTGATGTGGTCCACGAAGTGTCAACAAAATATAATACATAAGCGTAGGAATCATCACACTTATTTCAACATTTTAGTTGTCCAATCACAGCATTGTTCACATTAGCTGACTGATACTTTTATAAGCTGCGCTATGATTGTACTGATTTTAGGTTGGCCTTTTCCGGGCGATCTCTAGAATGTGTTCCGTTCTAATTAAAATAGTAATGAAGGCTTTATATGCTTGATAACATATTTAATAATAATAAACAGTGCTTCAAAGTTGCCTAGAATTTTTGAAATCCCATCGAACTTTTTATTTTTGATTCTTCATACTCCAGAAATAGGACACAAACTTATCACATTACAGCAGAGCATTTACAGATTCTGTAGCATCTGGCAGCATCTTTCAAATATCAACTCAACTCCACGAAGTTTTATTCTGAAAATTTTATTCCTTTGAATTTCAGTTGTAAAATTAATTAGCTAATTTCACAATTAAATGTCAAACCAAGATACCATGCAAATAATATTTAAATGTCGCAAGTGTCGGAAGATGTTATTTTCAGAAAAAGAAGCATGCACGCAGCATGGACAATCCTTATCAGTTTATGATTCAAATCTTGAAAACTGCCGTTCTGTTTCTGATGTTTGCTATATCAGAGAAGATATGCTTTTGTCTTGGATGAAAGACCAAGTTGATACTGGAAATTGGATGAAAGGCAAATTATTTTGTCCGTCTTGCAACTGTCGTATTGGCTCGTTCAATTTTGTAAGTGGGTCTAAATGCAATTGCGGTCTAAGTGTCTTGCCTTCTCTACATGTTGTTACGCATAAACTAGATCGCGAAATAAAAATAGTTTCACTTGTAACTCACCAAGAAACAGAAATTCAAGCGCAGGTAGATATATAAATATTTAGTCAATAGTACATGCACAAAATAGAACATATTTGTGCTGTTGAACCGAAATTCTCGGTTTCAAAAATTTGTGGAATGTTTAAATTATGTATTTGTTTTCTTGGACGTGGAAAACAAATTAGTGACCGAAAACTTTGTATATATATATATATATATATATATATATATATATATATATATATATATATATAATAACTTTATTTTGTTATTGCTCACCAAAAAAAAATTGGTAAGTGTACAATTCTGTAAAGGATATTACTAACAACTGGAAAGCAATTCCATTTGTTATATCTAAAGTAATTCAATCTTCATCAATTTATTATTGTGTTTCCATATCGCAACTAATTGGATTCGATTTCAAAATACAGTTTTTGAGCTGTGTTCCTGCCATGCTGTGTTAGGAAATATAATATTTATAAAATTGGAATAATTACTGTACAGTATTGATTGTAAGTGAAATTGTATATAAAACTGAGCAAACAATTAAATGCTTTGTCTTAAATATAATTTTTCGTATGATTTTAGAAATAGAAATCGCATGTAGGAGTCATCTGAATATGTCATATTGTGAAATTTTTCAATCCTAGAACAAAGATGCTTGTTATTTTCCATTTCTTTTCATTACATTATTTCAAAATTTCTAATATTCTCATTACTTGAACTTGACATCTTCAATTCTAAACTTATTATTCAGCTGTAAGAGACTTTTCATAAAAAATAAAAGTAAATCTAATCACACTATGCTTTGAATCAACAACAGAAAATAAATCCTTTCATGGATACATTGTTTATATGCAACTTTCTAAAAGGGTTCAGTATTTCATAACCAATGATTAATGAATATAGGAACTTTCTTTTAAATGTGCACAATTCATAAATATAATTATTTCCTTTCTAAAATTGACACAGCTTAGTGATTTAACATTTTTTCTTTACTTATAAAACACACACACATATGATGTAGGGTTGGTGTCAGTGTCATTTTTTTCTTTCTTAATGTTGTTTGTTGTATCGGGTCTTGTATTAAGACTTTCGGAATTCATTTTATTGAATATATATTTATATACTTTCCTTTCAGTAAAAAGCATATTTCAACAGTTAAATATAAGATGGAATGGCAATTTTTAGTTTGAGTTGGATGTTTAATGTCATATGTCTTGTCATGATATTGCATAGTTTGAGAATATTTTTTACTTTGGTTGCTTGTCTTCCCACAGATAAATCATTTTATATTTTATAATTATATGCTATCTAAATATATTTGTTCTTTCATGTTTATTGACAACATATTCTATAAGACAAATCATCATCTTAAAATAAAAAGTTAAATTCTAAGGGGAAGAACTATATTTTGTAATATATTTTTAAGAATTTTTTATATCTTAACTGTCACAATCTGAGTTCTTTCAGAATTAACTGACATATTATCTTATATTATTTCAACATTTTCTACATTTTGAGATGTAGGCATTTTCTTGCAGTGCAATCAAAGGAAGCAAGATTATTATTAAAATTAGCTGAAGATGTTGATTTTTTTCTTGAATTGCAAAATCATTTAGGCTTAAGGTAAAGGTGTGGCTGATTAATTGGTCTGTTAGTCAAATACTGAGGAAAAGCATTAGATCCATTTTAGAATATAAATCCTTTTTTTGAAAGTACACTAAGTATGAACGTTTCATCTTGTAAGAGATTTATGGCCCTTAATTTTGCTATTCATTATATTTAGTTAATATTTATGATAATATTTAATATAAATAACATTGCTCATGAAAAAAAAATGAAGACGATAAAAATTGAGAACCAAAGAAGCTTAATGATATATACTGGCTCTATGCTTAGTTCGTTTTAAATAAGTGGATTGGAAATTATTGGAATTGAATTTTCTATTCTATTCTATTCTTCATATATGAAGAGTATAAATTCATTTATTCTTCAAATATTTATCTTGCTGTTTTAAATTTCATTTGTTGTTATGTGTTGTGACTTACTATTTTCTTGGGTTCTAAGAAATTAATCTTAATAGTGTTTGTTTTCTGTAATGCATTTTTTAAAATCCTGTTTGGATTTTTTTAAATTCATTCTTTTTTTTATTTGTTTGCTCCATTCTTATCAATAAATAAATTGTGGTTAACGATAATGGAATAATGTTATGATAACATTGTTATCTCTCCTAAATAAATAGTTATATGAATTCATGTTTAAAGATTTCCTTGTCTTTAAGGCTTTGTGGAATATTTTATACTATAGCACCCTGATGCTGATTGTACATAGCATTTTACAATGTACTAACAGTTTGATTAGGTTGTAATCAGGGTTATCAAGAATTCCATGTAACATGCAGGCTTAACATTAGTCTATCAATAATATCCTAATATTTAAATTTAAAATTTTTTTGAAAAGGTTTACTATAGAGAAATTTAGCAATGATAGAAAAACTATCTCGATACATTAAGCATGCTTCCTGTCAGTATTCACAAACACCACAAGACCTCCATTGTACTTTTTAGGTTTTTAATGTTCATCTTTTTTTACCCTAAAATTCTATTTATAAATAATTACTTTAAAGGGGCCAATCAACATTTTTATTTTTCCTTCTAAATCTTTCTTGATAATTTTGTGTTTTTTGTAT
This sequence comes from Argiope argentata, assembly GCA_026289955.1. Lineage (NCBI taxonomy): Eukaryota > Metazoa > Arthropoda > Arachnida > Araneae > Araneidae > Argiope > Argiope argentata. Next base: position 906,990 of record JAOUZG010022412.1, read on the forward strand.
GATTTAGGGAGATTCCCATATTACAATACTCACGATCTTTATGTAGGAATTTTACATCGA
>JAOUZG010022412.1:912049-935771 GCA_026289955.1 Argiope argentata
GTGGGAAGCAATTTGATTCTACTTGTTATCTATGCGAAACGTCACAAAGCCCTTCTTCATACTCATCTATTACCAAGAGGGTAATCAATTCAAACTGGTATCCAGATACACCATGAGTTGAATCAACACAAACCCTATCAGAACTAAAACGATTCAGCATATTTTCTTGAAATTTTTTCATTAAAATTAGCATGAAGTCCTTCTTTGCAATTATAGAATGGTTCTTATCCTGCCGCTTATAAAACAAAATAGGATTGTTTTCTTCATTTTGCAATTTTTCTACCCATGCACAAACACTGGTCTCATCATTATTTTTTACTGAACCTTGACCATCTAATAAAAGGCCAAATTCTTTTTGGATATTATGAAGATCCTTCCTTGTTATTAATTGAGTTCGATGATGACTGCTCTCAGGATTTTTCCTTATGTCCTTTAGAATTCTTTTTTCTTTAAATAGCGATTTTTGAATAGTGAAGCTGGCCCATCAGAGCAAATAATTTCTTTAAAAGTGTTTGGTTAACTTTCTAGTAAATGGTCAATGTAAGCAATGGCAGTTTCCTTTGTATGAGTTATATTATCTGGTGCCAATACATAAGGGTAAAACATGCCAGAATGCCAAATTGCAGCAGTAAATAAACTCACTTGCTTCTGTTGGCAATGATCACTCTGAATCTCGTCTTAGTTTTTGCATGTATAGTTTTCGGAAAAGTCTACTTGAATTAATGCTATGTTGTGATTTGAATCAGAATTCTCTGATCTAGATATTAAAAGTTCATGGTATTTCTTGTATTCCCTTGCCTGATGCCTTTTTACATAACAATGTTCCAAAAATGCTGGTGCAAGCTTACAGACATACAAAATCAGCTCTGGAAGACTTCCTTCCTCTTTCACTTTTTGAATATGCTCATCATTGTCATTTTTCCATTCATACCACATTCATACTTGAGCATATCAATATCTGCATTTTCAATGTACTAGTTTTTAAATCCTAAACCATCCATACATTTTTCACATGTGTTGTACCAACAATTCTCTTTTGGTAGTTCACAGATAATAGTTTCTGGAAATTTCCTGGAATAGATTGGAAAAATAACCGGATAAGCTTGGTGTAAAGAAAAAAGAGCTTGTATAAAATTCTCCTGGTATTTACACAAGCATACATTATGTGGCAATTAACTACTAGGTAACATGTGTTTGGGTCTTAAGTCTGCAAATTTACTTCATTAATTGTTTTCATTAACATTCACTGTTTTAAATAGTTGGTTATTTGGAAGCAATTTATCCTTTCTTCGAAAAAGTCGTTCCGTTCAAAACCGAAATCTCGTCATGAAGAAGAGCAATCTCTTTTGTGTGTAAATAAACTTTGTGTAAGTTGTTCAGTAGTTAATTTAAATCTTTTAAACAACAGTTTTGTTATGTGAGGATAATCATTAGCTGTTGGATCAGGTTCACGAGCAATTAAATAGATCCAGTGGTAATGAACCGAGTAAATAAGAAACCCAATTTCCTTTTACAATGTTAACCCTATTTGTTTTTCAAATACTGAAAATTAAACACTTATGTCTCCACTGTTATCATAATTCTTTAGCAATTTTTATAATTCCGTTTTAGGATTCTATATAGTTAACGCTTTTTGTTTACTTTTAAACTCAATTTCTAACTTATTCAATGTATTATCCCACTCGTTCTTTTCGGCTCATTCATTTTCAGCGTCTAATATTTCGTGCTCCTGAGTGATGGAAGTGAGTTTTTTATGAACTCTTCACCATAATTTTTCGCCTACTATCATTGTAACTAAGCAAAGCACTTTGAGTTTCAGTGGCGTACTCAATCCTAGTTCTTCTATTAAAGTTAATTAGTAGCTCTTTCCGTCTCGTGCTAGAAATGCCACTTTGGGAAACAAAATTCAATATTCTACTACACACTGTTTCCTTTATGTCGACCCACACTGTGTCAGTTCAGAAGGTTGATGTTATCGTATTGCCTTTGGGAATTTCTTTTTCTACTCGTTGAGTTTGACTGTTAATCATCTTTTGGTATTTCCGTTCATGCTTAAAAATAGTTACATATTTCAATTTATATTTTTACCTGATTCAATATAAATATTATTTTTACAATAAATTACCTATATTTTGGAAATTGCATCACCTTCATTTTCAGAATCCGAAGGCTGTCCGAAATAAAGCTCTATAGCTTCTTCGGCCGTTGATTTTTTCTTTGTTACCAATGTGTTTACTTAAAAAAAAATACTCATGATTAGTTGCACTTAAACAGACTGACTAAAATATTGACTTAATATAATTTTAACTATTGTGACATTTTAGTTCCAATTCTAATTTCTACATAAATAAATATTTATATAATTCTAAATAAATTCTAAACTATTTTTATCAATATTAATTACTATTAGAAGTTATTGAGGATTGAAATATTATAAACGTATCAGAGAAAATATTTACAAATAAATTAAGTACCATGGCGGACGATAAGCTATTTCTAAATCAAAATTATTTTTTAAAAAATTGGGATTGAATAAGGCGATGGTAAATTATATAGCACCTCTAAAATCCCTAAGTAGGCTTTGGTAAATATATTACCACCAAATTCAGATATGTATAAAATGAAATATTTCACTAAATTTTTTAAACACATAGTAAAATCTAGCAATCATATCTTTAAGACACATAATATACGAATACATAGCTTCTAACGAATTTTTTTAATGTATAATTAACAACAAGAAAAAAACAAAACACGTGCTCAACTTTCCATCTTGCTCCAAAAATTGAAGAATGCGGAAATGCAGAGCTTTGAGTGACTGCTATCACCATCTATTAGCAAAAATTTAAAGTTCTGGAGCCAGAAGAAAATTTCTGATATTGGGTGTTGGTAAATAATTTACCGTCTGTTTCTAACAGACAAATTGTGGAGTGGTAATATATGTACCACCGCCGGCTAAAGAGTTAAATTATTTCATGCATTTCTTTTACAGTGACATTTAGCTAATTAGAAAATTTTTAAAACAAAATAATTTAATTTCGTTTTTTTTTCACTTTATTCTTTTTATAATCATATCAAAATATCGTTTTTTAAAATTCGAAATAATTTTCGTTTTTCAATGTATAAATGTGAACTCTTTATTTTTTGAATGTATATCAAATGTCTGAGTCCTTATTGATTTTAACACAATTATTCAATAAGTGCGAAATTCACACACTTTGAAGAATGATTTACCAGCAATTAGCGAGAACAAATCATCAGCAATTCGAAATGCAGTTTCTACCAAATTCCAATTTTTTTCTCTGCATCTCAATTTTTTTGACTTCCTGTGAATAGTTCCCTTAGGAGCTCACTTACTATAGGGGAGTACGGGTGTCCCAATCCCGAGGTTCCCAAGTATGTTTTTTTTTCTCGCGATGGCAAGCGAGTAAAATATTTTTTCGTTAAACTTTCGAAGATTCTAATAAATAGAGGCACATGGTTCACAAGACACAACGTTTATTTAAGACTACACATAACACACTGAAAATAAGTGCACATATTCTTCCTCAGAGAAGGTAACAGAAGCGCCACCTCGTGGTCGATATCAGTTAGTATATCGATATTTAACATTCCCCCCGCGAGGCATCCAAGAGATGCATCACAATCTAATCTTGAAACTCTAAATTATATAATCTTTCCACTGGCCTTCTTAAAGTACCATTCGAAACCTTGATTTCACAAGATCTAATTTTGCCATCTCTTCCCGGAAACAAAGTTTTATTTTTACCCAACTTTCAGTTACATCTTTTAACATTATCCTCTCCAAGTAGAACTACGTCATAAAGTTTAAATTGGACACAATTTTTAGGTATTTTAGAAAACATAGCAGATCTTAGTTTTAAAATATACTCTTTATACAACCTTTTCCAGAAATGATCTAATAACAATAATCTATATTTCCATCTTTTCATACGATCACATTTTGGAGATTTAGGTATAACATTTGGCGTTGGCAAAAAAGTTAACTTTGACCCAGTTAAGAAATGAGATGGTGATAGAGGATCTGGTTCATTTACATTACAATGCTAATATGTAATTGGACGTGAATTAATAACTGCCTCAACTTCTACTAACACAGTATACAGTTCTTCATAAGTTAATAATGATTTACCTAATACATGTTTTAAACAGGTTTTTACAGATCTTACTAACCATTCCCAGAACCCTCCCCACCAAGGATCACCCTCGATAATGAATTTCCAAGTGATGCCATTATTCACAATAAATCTAGAAACACTTTCATCATTACACAATTGATACAAATATTTCAATTCTTTATTATTTCATTTAAATGTTTTAGTGAAATTAATGTTTTAATGAAATGTGATCTTTCATTTAAATGTTTTTGCATTTTGTTTATATATTATCCTAGATGCACCACGATGTGAAATAAATCTACGAAATGCTTGAATGAAACTCTACACTTAAATTTTATACCAATTCCAAATGTATTGCTTGAGTAACGGAACGAGTAAGCTAAGCAATATACACTTTAGAGCCATCTTTTAAAATTAACGGTCCCTCGAAATCAATTCCACTTACCTCAAATAGTTGCGACTTCTGAAATCGATCAGGGGGAGGGGAGCTGAAATTTCTTGTCCCGGATGAGCATTAATTTTTTAAAAACAAAACCTACAACTATGTAAGATTGATTTTATCAAACGTCTAGCTCTTAATATCCAATATTTGGCTCTTGTTTGAATTAAAGTTTCATTAATACCACTATGAAGAACTTTTTCATGATTATTTACCCCTCAGGGGCTCACCTTTAGGTGAAAACGGATGTCCCAATCCCGAGATTCCCAGGGATCTTTTCTCCTTTTTAAGTTTTCCCTCCCCAGCCCCTTCCTCTCTTTGAGTTTTCTCCCTCTGCTGTCTGCTTCATCTTCCATCCCTCGATGGCAAGCGAGGGAGCACCCATGAGAAGCTGTCGCCGCTCTGTTTGCTTCTTGCTTCTCATGGACAGTCACAAACTCTGCGTGTTGGCCGTGCGTGGCGACCCGTAAGATGGGTGGTACATTTCGGTCCCTGGTGTATCAATCGGCCGGTATTCCAGACTTTTGATTGTGCTTTTCAGGGGATCAAGCGCAGGGGTTACTCCTTGGGCTTGGCATTAAGGGTGGTCACGGTCCCCGGGGATAACTCCCAGCTTATAGGTTCCGGCTAGCATTATGGTAAGTGCCGAGGCTAGGAATTTCTAGACCGGTAACTATCAACTCTTGTTGGGCTTCGTGGTGGGTGGTACCGTCGGACCTGAATCTCTAATGTCACATGGCTCATTTTAATTCTTACTATAGTAATGTACACATTAAATTCTTCATTATTAGTTCCGAAAACAATGATTGAAAAATATTTCTCCAATTTTGATTCACAAAACTATTGTTTCAATTATAGGTGGTGTAAAATATATTAAAAAGTCCAAACAGTGAAAAATTGCTTATTGAAACTATGAGCGCAAAACAATCTGAAAATATTAATACGCTTGAAAAAATAGGAAACATCGCTGTGAAAGCTGCTCCCCACAGTACTTTAAATCACTCCTGAGATTTAAAATGAAATAAACGGGCAATTTTTCAGTAATAGGATAAGAAATTTAACGCATGGAATGCAGAGTTAAATATCAAATTGAAGCGTTGTTGTTGTTGTGTTGTGTCCAATCCTTCAGGATCTAGCGGCAGCCAGATCAAATCCATGATTCCATGCACCCTTGCAAAATCGAGCACCAGGAGAGGGTTATCGCGAACATCCTCAAAAGTGAGCCCCAAGCAATCCAGAAGATGTTGCGGGGAGGCCGGCAGCAGATGACACTTGGGACACGTTGAGAAGACTTTACGGCCGGATTCAAACGACATGCACTTCAGGTGCCCACTGAAGAATCTTGAGATGGCCGTTTGATCCTGTCTGTCAACCTTGAAACTCAAAGCACCTCCTGGTTTTGACCTACTGTACCAAGAATGAGCTGGAGGAGCTAGCCAGACCTGCCGGTCTCCATTTTTCGCTACAGAGAAAATTTCTTCAAAGTTAAGTCATAATCTGTCGTTGCCGCCTCAGAGCAGCCTCTTTTTGCCAAGACATCCGCAGTTTCATTTCCCGGAATGTTGACGTGGGAGGGGATCCACTGAAGGTGGACGTCTCTTCGCTTTGAAACAATTTTAAGCATATTGATGATTTGAATGCTTACAAGTTCATTTACTTGGTTCCAGTCCTGTAGATGTTGAATTGAGCTACGGCTGTCTGTAAGAATCCAAATGTCACTACGGTCTGTGGAGTGGAGGATGGAATTTAAACCCTCCTTAATAGCTATTAATTCGCTCTTAAAGACCGAGCAGTTGTCTGGGTTGCTTCGAGAGAGAGGTACAAAAGGATTCTCTATATATATCCCACTCCCAGTATGATTTGACTCGTCTTTACTCCCATCTGTATAAATAAGAGTAGCGTCACTCGGGATACTATTTATGATCTCCAGAGCCAGTTGTTGTAGAAAATCAGGGACATCAGAGTTTTTGTTGGTGTAAGACGATAGTTCAGGGTGGAAGTGAACTCCAAGAAGTCCCTCAGTCGGACTAACACAGGGTGTTAGGGATGAGTACTCCACTGAATAGGAAATAATATCCAGTTTATTGACCAAACCAAATGGGCTATTAATTTGAGTCTCTGGTTGCTACGCCAGCTGGACAGATAATCAGATGTACGGTTCTGATTTCCATAGCTTTTTAATTTATTGAAGTATTTCACCAGTTTCGAGTTTCTATCGAGGCCAAGGGGAGGGAGATTAGCCTCATAAAGTACTATATCATTTGGGCAACTGTTTCTCAGGCCTGTTATGATGCGAGCCGCACTCAATTGCACTCTCTCCAACTGGAGAAGGTTTGATGTCGAGGCGCAGAAGTATGCTGGGAATCCATACTCAAGGATAGGCTTGATTAGTGCAATGTATGTTGATCTGAGTGTTTTGGCGTCAGCACCCCAGTCTCTGCCAGAGATGTACTTAAGGATATTCATTCTCTTACGGCTCTTGATCACCAGATTTAAAATGTGTCCGTTGCTCGTAATCTCCTGGTCTAAAACAAAGCCCAAGTACTTTGAATGTTTAACATATGAAAGAGGCTGATCTTGAAAGAGAACTTGGGGGTGGTATGAGTACAGGTGTTTATTGGTGGTAAAAAGTCCAACATATGATTTTGTGACATTAAAATTCAGTTTGTGGTTGTTTGCAAACCTCCACACATCCGTTAACGTAGCGGTTAAAGTTGATTCAATATTTTTCACATCAGGGCCAGAGCATCACAGCACAATGTCGTCAGCAAACATTCCGACATCACACTCCGGAGGGATGATACTTTCCAATCCAGCCAAAAACAATGAAAACAAAGTTGGGCTAAGGACGGATCCTTGAGGGGACTCCCTGATACGTTTTCAACCAGCTAGATAGGGTGCCTTGATACTTAACCCGAAAAAGTCTGGCTCTTAAAAAGTCAGCAATCCAGGCTAGGACACTGCCTTTGATTCCAAATTTGTCACGCAGTTTCAGGATGAGTAGGTTCCACCATACTCTATCAAACGCCTTGGAAAGATCTAGAAAAACCGCAATGGTGTGATTTGTTGGTTTGGCGTTTTGGGAATCTCTGATATTTTGACAAAAGTAAAGAACTTGATCTATGGTACTATGTCCTCTCCTAAAAGCAAATTGTTCTTTTGGTAGAAGGCTTTTGGAAGTCAGATGGTAAGAAAGTCTGGAGAGGATCATTTTTTCCATAATCTTGCATGGAATGCTTGTTAAGGCAATAGGTCCGTAGCTGTCTGGTGAGTTTGCATTTTTATCAGGTTTCCTAATTGGAACAATGGTGGCTTTTTTCCAATTTCTTGGTAGCCGACCCTTGATCCAGAAGAGATTAATGATTTCTAGCAATCTCTTCCTTGCCTTCTCGCCGAGATGAAGGATCATGTGTCCATATATGCCATCAGGGCCAGGAGACTCGGACAGTTTCAAATTTCCAATAGCGAACTCTAGTTGCAGAGAGAAATGAGCGCTGAATAAGGGGTCACTTTCTTTCTTGTTTCGGTGTCTGTGAGCAAGGATTCTTGCCCTACGTGCAATAGTCTTGTCTGGGCTAGTGAATGACAGTGTACTGATATTACTGTAATACAGGGCCAAGATGTCTGCTGCTTCTTTGTGACCACGAGGGACACTACCGTCTGGTGCTAGAATAGTGTTACAGCTCTCAGACTGAGGCTGACCTTTATCAATACTCTTTACTAGTTTCCACAGTTTGGATTCGGGTGTTCTAGAGTCAAGAGAAGTGCATAATTCCCTCCATCTCTCCCTCTTTAGAAGAGCGTACTTGCGTTTGATTTCCGCACTCACTCTGTTCAATCTCGTCTTGTCAGCTGTACTACCGGTATTGGATGACATGAAAAAATTGAAGCGTACTGCTGTATAATATGTAATGAAATTGAAGCGTACTGCTGTATAATATGTAATGAAACATTCTCTTTCATTGGTCATTGTACGAGATGTAAAACATGTACGAGAAAAACATTAATGTACAAGAATTGAAAATATTATATTTGACTCGTTAAAGACATTCAATAAATGGTTAGAACAAGAAAGTTTCATCAACATTCAATTTTTTTTTGAAGAAAATAACTGGAAAGAAACAGATCTGTTCAGAAATATTTCAATACTATGCGTGCCAATTTTACGTAAGCGTCATTCATTTATACTAAAAGGGAAAAACTCCCGATTCAAAATGTCTCGCCCCTCATGGGCTCACCTTCTTTAGGTGGGTACGGGTGTCCCAATCCCGAGGTTCCCAAGGATCTTTTCTCCCTTTTTTAGCTTCCTCTTTCCTTCATCTCTCTTCCTATTCTCCCCTGTCCCTGCTTTCTTTCTTTTAAGTTTTATTCCCCTTCCCCTTCTTTCTTCATTCTTCCATTCCTCGACAGCAAACGAGGGATCTCTCCATGGGAAGCTGTCGCCGTTCTGTTTGCTTCTTGCTTCTCATGGACAGCCATACACCCACGTGTTAGCCGTGCGTCGTGATTCTTACGACGGGTGGTACATTTCGGTCCCTGATGTATCAATCGGCTGGTATCGCAGACTTTTGACTGGGCTGCTCAAGTTGATCAAGTGAAGGGGTTACTCCTTGGGTTTGGCTTTAAGGGTGTCACTGTCCCCGGTGGTGATTCTCAGCTTATATGTTCCGGCTAGAACTATGGTAAACGCTGAGGCTGGGAATGGCCAGAGCCGGTGGCTGTCATCCCTTGTTGGGCTCCGTGGTGGGCGGTGCCGTCGGGCCTGAACTCTTCTCTATTTTTGCATGGGTCTTTTTTCTAAAACCGATTCCGATAAGTCAATTAAAACATTGTACAAACTGAGCTTATGAATTTTCTTCCGAAATGTTTAGTTATACATGGTAAAGACGATAAACTTAATAACATGTCGCTATTTTTGATACAAAAATACATTTCAAGTAGAGCTGGGGACGTCAAATCTGTTAAAAAGCTTAGACCTGAAGATTTGTTAATAGAGTGCAACAACGAAACAGTCAGCAATTTTTGCGATGAAGAAATTTGGTGATGTTCCAATAGACGTATCTGGTCATAAAACTCTGAATTATACCAGAGGTGTCATATCTATTATGGATCTTATTATGGTGAGTGATGAAGAATTTGTTTCTGAAATACAGTCATTTAATGTAATAAGTACACGCCGTATAACGTTAAAAAGGGTTGGTAAAATAATTCCAACCAAGCATGTTATATTAACATTTGCAACTCATGTGCTTCCCAAAAAGATAACAGCTGGATTTATAAGTTGCGATGTGCGTCCTTTTGTGCCAAACCCTGTGCGCTGTTTTAAATGTCAGAGGTTTGGACATACAAAAACTAGTTGTCGAGCTCCTTTCTTTAGATGTCCGTAATGTTCTGAAATTGGTTATGATGACACTCCTTGCACAAAGATCGAAAAGTGTGTTAATTGCAATGGTAGTCATCCTGCTTATTCTAAATCCTGTCCTAAGTGGAAGATTGAAAAGGAAAGTCAGATCATTAAAATATCTAGAAACATCTCTTTTGCAGAAGCTAGGCAAACAGTTGAAAATCGAACTCCAAAGGAAAATCTCCCATACAGTGCAGTATTAAAAAGAACGACTTGTTCAAGCATGCAAACTGAACCGATACATATACATTGAAACGTTTGTTCATTGCAAACTAACTCGAATCCTTTTCCTTCTGCTTCAAACGAGGAATGCATTACCGTCAAACTGAAAGATTTGCTTGAAATAGAAAAAGCTAATGTCTTCCATAACTAAAGAAAAAAATTCCAAAAAACTTTAAAAACAGTTCCACAAAATAAAAAGAATAAAATTAATCTTAGCATTCAAATCCAAAGTGAACTGAAAGAAAACACAGAAGTAAATAGTTTCCAATTATTCCAAAATGATTCCAATGTTTTTGACAGCTTCTGCTCAAGCAATAAATTAGAGCAAATGGTATCCTCTGAGTTCAACTCCGAAAGAGAAAAACGTCCTTGAATACACCAGCCAAAAATCGTATTCAAATCAACAGCCTGGTCGTTTATTCTTTTTATTTCTTCTTTCGCTATTTTCCATAAACAATCTGCCCCTATTAGAACCGAAATGGATTCTTGATCTGCACCGTGACGAGTCATAAGTGATATTCCAAACTTTAATAGGTCAGATTTTATCCTTGAATTTGGTGGTTTCAGTTCTGCAGTTGTAATAATTGGAGTTTTGATCACATCAAGAGTGATAAATTTCTCTGGCTGGTTTATGTTTCGTAATGTTAATTCCACTTTCCGTCGGCGCACATGTTAATTTTCATTCTCTGCAAATGTATGAATGTTTAGACTAGAATAGCCTTTCAATCGTAGTCTTAATTTTTAGAAATGTCTTCTCTAATGAAGAAAACTTGACTTCCTCCATCTAAAAGGCATTTTAAAACACAATTCTTTCCTTTACCTTCAGCAACGGCATAGACAGTTTGAAGTATGGCGTCAGACATTATGATTGTGGCAAAGGAATGATAAATGGCGGCGAATTCTTTTTCGGGAATACGGGATGGAATAAGAGCATTCTGATGTAAACAGAGAAATTCGTGGTGTGGTTTTTCACATTTCTTGCAATATAAATGCTTTTTTACTTAAAAAGTTCTTAAATCTCGGGAACCAAAACACAAAATACATTTCCCGTTTCTTTTCAAAATTTCGCGTTTTTTCTGTGCATCCAATTTTTACATTTGAATTTTCCATGGTCGCTTTTGTTACAAAATGTGCATTTATTATTTAGCGTTGATAATGTAGACGCACTCGCTATTTTCGGTTTAAAATCAAGGTTATTCCATGTATTCCCGCCTTTTCTTGTATCTTGTCGTTGAAAGGGTTTCGAATAGTTCATAAAATTTGCAGCATAACGGCAATTAATTTCTTTCCACAAAAATTCCACCAGTTCTTGAATATCAAACTGCGATTGTTCTTTCCGATTTCGATTGAATTCGAAATTTAATTCTGGGATTTTTTGCAAAATTATTGGGCAAAGTAAATTTCCATAGCTTCCGGAAGTAACATTCAATGATTCTAAGCTTTGGATTTGAATTTCGCATTCATCAAAAAGTTTTCGCAATTCTTAAACGTTTGGTATGTTTCCAACAGGTTCAAAACATGACAATTTGTTCAAATGCGAACTAATGACAATATTTGTCTTCCGAAAAGATCCTTTAGTATTTCAATCGAAGAATCGTAATTTTGATCACTAATATTAAATCCAGATATAGCAGATAATGCATTACCATGAAGCAAAGATCAAAATCTTAATATCTAATAATCTTAATATATAATGAATTGACACCCATGATAAGTTATGAAGCTTAAACTCACCGCTACACAATTTCTAAAATATTATTGCAGAGTTGACATCTCCTGGATGTCTGGTTTGCAGTTGTGTTTTAGGAATTGTGTAGCGGTGAGTTTAAGCTTCATAATGTATTTGGCGTCCAAAGAGGGGTGCGGTTTTGGATATTTTAGTTTCATCTGATAAACCAAAATCAATTTTAGACTTCAGAGTGTCCTTATCAAGATCCCAAATTATCCCTAATAATTTCGTTACATTTGTACTTTTGGATATGTGCTTACTTTCTACATTACTTTCCCAATTACGTAAATTAAAACACCTGCGTGATAAAATTACCCAAGACTAGATCAGAGTTGTCTCACTTCAATGTTTAAAAACGCGAAATGCATGGGCACATAGCGTTATTTAAGAGAGATTATAAGTTACCACAAAGGCCGACCGTGTCGGATTCTTGCTTCATCTAGAGTCAATCCAAATGAGTCTTGCGATTGCTTTGTGAGACTTCGTCACGCGTAAGGCAGCAAGTGGCTGCTTACTACGATGACTAACGACCCTTTCACACACACATTCATGCCAATAAAAAATAAATAAAAACATAACATAAAACATAATACAATTAACTTAATGCATAATAACTAACACAAAATAACATTTCAAGATAAAAGCAGAACACAGTAAACAAGTATATGTAGTACACAGGAACACAAGTTATATACAGAGCACAGAGACTTGAGAAGAGGCATCTTCAATCTTCACTACGTAGGCACTTTAGAGTTAGTGCTGACCCCAGACATCAAGTTCGGTGGAAAGTCCCGGAGTCAGCACAAGCACAATACATAATTAAACCCACAAGTGGCTCCCCGAGAGGTTTAACGCTGGTAGTTTTCGTAGTCCACGTCAATCTCAGGCTCGTGTGGGGTGTTTCTCTCAAGCGTGCTAGAGTTCTCGTCGAACTGCCTGTGTCCAGTGATGTGTTCGACGTAGATGTCTCTGGATCATTTGATGGCTTCACTGACGCAGAGCGTTCGGAACTTGTTGAGATAGTTCCTGCTCATGAACTTTCTCAGAGAGGAATCGTTGAGTTGGTCCCACGCACCTAAAGCACCAACGAGAATAGGTATGGCAGTTGCCAAGAGACCCTGGCTGGCGAAATGAGCAACGAGTGGCGCGTATTTTTCAATTTTGATTCGCCTTGCGTCCTCAAATGCGCCCAGCCGGTTCTCGAATGGGCAGGTTACATTAATGATGCGAATCTTCTTACCGCTCTTAAAGACCAAGTCCGGGCGCAGGCCAACAGGACCGATGCTCTGGTCCTCCGAGATCAAATCGTTCTTAGGAAGAAGGGCCCTTTTTACTCGTGCCACGATGTTGTTGTGGCGAAGCTTCCACCTCCTGTATCTCCCCTTACAATGATTTAAGACGTGAGGGAGAGTCTCTAGGTCAGCTTCGTTACACCTTCTGCAGGCTCTGTCATGCCCAACTTTCCAGGGCTGGGTCCCATTCAGTGGAAGGAGGTTCAATCTGGCTTTGTGGATGAATCTCCAGTCAGCAAACCTAGTATAGGTTCCATCAGAGATGAAATGAGAACTGGCCGCTGACTGGGCCACACACTCCATGACCTTCCCCTGGTCAGGTTTAGTCGGAAGTTTCGATGATCTGGCCGTCCTAAACCTGTCCCGGATGGAGAAGATAATCTTCTTTCTATCGCTGGGCTTGAGGCTAAAGTCTTCAAATAGGATGCGTGGGGATCCCATCAGTGAATTATCAACGTACTTTGAGCCGTTTTGAGGTTTTGCCAGCACGAGTCCAGATGTTGGAGGTGTCGAACACCTGTACTTGGCTGCGTTCAGAAAGAAATTCACATAGATCTTCGTCCGTGACATTAGCTTTACGGAGCCTGAAGGCAATTGTCGAGGAAAGATCAGACTTGGCGATTTCCGCAACTTTTGCACCCTTGGAAGTCAGTAGCTTGAAAGCAGAGTCTATTCGGTTGAGATCCGATTCCTCTGCGGCGATTGCAAGTCCACAGGAATCTTTTTTAGGATGTCTTTATAGGTATTCGTTCGCGGTATTGTCAGGCAATCCCAGAATGTTCTTGATTTCCCTGCGCATTGCCCTGTCAACATACTGCCATTCAGTTTTATAGAATTTGAGGTTCGCATAGGGAACTGAATGCCGGGAAGAAGAAACACTTCAGGGAGTCAAAACGCTGCCACGGGGCGAGAGAAGATACAAGCTGCTTGAGTTTGTTAAAATTCGAGAAGTCCGGGCAAGCATTGAAACCAACAGGTTTGCCAAGAAATTGGTGGAATTCTCCCTCACTGACCGCCAATGGTGAATGAGGAAGGAAGAAGACCTACTGGTATTTTCCCTCTAAGATGCAAAGCGACGGACTTTGTAGGGATTAAAAGGAGGCCTATTTGTTGAAACTGGTCTTGAAAGCTCTCGAGTGATTCTGAAGCTCAGCCGGGGGGTCGGAGATCAGACACGTCGTCTGCGAAGGCCAGAATCTTGTGGGAGGTTGCTTCACCTTGAATTTTCCTTATTATCAGGTCTATGCAGATATCAAAAAGAATTCCGCTGACCGGACCTGCTTCATTCCACTAAGAATAGGAATATCTCCGGAAATGCCTCCATTTCCGAGGATTCTAGAGGATTCAGCGTAGATGTGCCTCACAATGTTGGAGAACGACGAGCCTACATCAATTGCATCGAGGGCTTGAAAGATGGCCTGGTGGGGAAGGGCGCCGAATGCATTGGTCACGTCTAACTAGGCGATATCTCTCTCATCGCTTCTTCCTTGCAGTGTCGAGCCTTTGTTGTAATACAAAGTTATGCTCCAGCACGCCGTCATGTGGAGTAAATCCTTTCCGACAGGGGGAGATGATGTCAAACCGCTCACACCAATTGCTCAACCTTGCGGCAAGGTACTTGGTGAATATCTTGTATATCGTAGAAGACAGAACAATAGGCCGCCAGTTGTTTGTCTGTGAGAGGTCTCCCTTTTTTGCTATTGAGATAGTTGTCGATTTCTTCCAGGAAGGAAGAAACTTCTGAAAGAATATCGAGCAGTTAAAGATCGTTGCCAAATATTTCGCAGCGCCGGGCAGAGACCTCCAATGGTGTATGTTAGACGATCTGGGCCAGAAGCTGTGTTCTCGGCGTTTTTCTTCAAATAAATTCTTCTTGTGCAATATCATTCACCCCTGTAACGCAATTATCTACATAAAACCCAAGTTTTAACTTAAAGCTTAGTTGAGAATCCTCTGCTGGCATATTTTCTTGCAAATGTGGAAGTACTGTAGTTAACAAGAAGGGATTCGACGATACACCAAAAACCACTCGGAAGTGACGGTAAACAATTTCCTTACCTTCATCAGGGTAAAAGAATCTTAAAAAATCTCTATGCTTAGGTGCAATTCTTATCTGAAAGAATCCTTTCTCAATATTGGCGGAAAGTCCAATCAGATAACTACGAAACCTGTCTAAAATATCTGGTATCTGCTCAATTAAATTTGGACCTTTTATACAATAATGCATTAGCAAACTCAGGCCAGTTTCACGAGCAGATGCGTCAAAAACTGGTCGTATTTTAGTGTTAATGCTATCATTTTTCACAATTAGTCGATGCGGCAAAAAAATAATTTTCGCTTTTCCTTTCGATTTTTTTCTATAATTTTTAATTCCTTCCAGTCTTTAAATACAAGTTTAATATCATCTAGAAGCCCATTTCGTTGAGCGCGTTCGTACATTTTTTATGCCGCTTCCATGTCAGTTCTCTGTTTGAAGACAAATCTATTGCTTCCGATTTAAAAGGTAAACAAAGTTCGTATCTACCGTCTTGCAGAATTTTCATACTGTTTTTAAACTCTTGAACCACTTTTAAATGTTCATTTTTTTCATTTAACTTTTGAATTGGGTGAACAATTTCAATGCTCTCGAATTTCCCCAATTCACTAACATACAATTCTTTAACTAATAAAGAATGAGAATTTAAAACAGTATCACACTCTTCATTACATTTACCAAATACTTCATGTTTTCCAGTCGAAACAAAACCTAAACGAGTTTTTAATAAAAACAAACCCGAATCCAATTTAATACTCCCTTCCATAAAAAACAACATTGGCGCCTTACAATAAATCTATTTCGAAATATATCTGCAAGATCAGACAAAAGAATCCCCCTCTATTCAATTCATCAATCACCGCAGGGCTACTAACCTTTGACAATTTGCCACAAATCTTTTTTTTTCAGAGAACATCTCGACAGGGAGCTAGAATGAATCATCCAGGGAGCATAGCAATAAGTCATAAACATCATGTAACTGACAGGAAGTTTCTCTCCCCCCAAACAGCAGATGCTGCATTTTGATCTTATTATTTGATTTAATGCCTAATTTTTGAATAGCATGTTTCGTGATATACGAGTGCTGCGATCCGCTGTCAATCAAAGCTGTAACTTTTATCATTAGCACAATTTTTAACAAATAAAGTCATTAGAAACAACGAAAATCGCTACGTACGTCGTTTACACTAAGCGCTAAAGCTTTTGAAGAGGAGCTTACGAAATAAGTTCCTGATGTAAACGAACTTTGCGTTTTACGAATGAATATTGGCGACAAATTTTCTCGTTTAGAAAGATGTCAAATAGATATTTCAAATCTTATCTTGAAAGAAGAAAAAGATAAGGTAGCCTATGAAGAAGACTTCACGGAAGTATACAGAGACACATTCTCTGAACTTTGTGCTAAAATGGAAAGGCTGTTTTGATGTTTGTAATGTTTGGCCTCTATGATTGTTGTAAGCGATTCTTTATTGCCAAACTCAACGTTTTCGGGGTATCACTGTGTTTATTTTCCCATTCTTGGAAGAATATACTTTTCTGATTCTCTTGATATATTTTGTGTTTCCGGACAGCTACATCAAATGGTGGTATAAATCTTCGATTGTATTGTAGAGTAACCATTCCCGTGTTTTATACGTTGTATGCTTTGGGGTCGTCGGCTTAATGAAACACAAACGACATTTCCAACCAAAGTTTTTAAGCTCTCTCTTTTAAATTACAGCGCAATATTTTGATGTAAGCAAGTCATTTTACCTTCAATAAAATGAAATTACCGACTCCATTCACTAGCATATAGCTCCACACCAAGACCGTGCCTACCCTTCCGTGTTTCACAGGAGTTGTTAAAGTTCGTATTTCAAATTCAGAATTCGGTTTTCTCAATAAATTTAGTCTTCCATCACTTACAAAAATATTGAATTTAGGTTCATCCAATAATATGACTTTATTCCGAAATTCATCTGGCCAATCGATATTAGCTTTTACAAAGCCCAGACTAAGTTTTCTATTTTTTTCCCGAGAAATGAAAGGCTTCTTTCTGGCTGCTCTTCCAAAAATAGTCACTTTCATGTAAAACAGAGGTGTCCAACGTTATTGTTTCTCTGGGCCACATTTATGGATGTGGTAGAGTTTTGGGTCGCAAGTATAATAACATAGTTCAGAATCAAAGATAAATAAATAAATTAAATTATATATTTAAGTATTTTAAAATTTATTAGCATTTTTTAATTCCAAAAGCTAAACGTAAGTTCACACCATAAAACTAATGCGATGTTTGGCATTGTAGTTGTGTAACTAATTTGTCATTAGCGGGGTCGATTAAAGTAGTTGCAATTCTTAGGCACTCCTCAAGGTGTTGATGCGTTAATTTAGTTCTAGCTTTACACTTAGTATGCTTCATTCTCAAAAATATTTGCTCACAGATGTAGGTACTTCCGATCAATGAGGACATAATTAACGCATGATCATGTGGGACGGGATATTTATATCTTGGTAGATATGATTTATAAAAGTCAAGTAAAGAGACACGATCAAATTTATCTAAGTTGTATGTCAGATTGTAACTCTATGCATTCCATTTGAAAAGTTGCTGGCATTAGTACTAAATGCAATTGCAAAAACACAAAAATTGATATTTTTTCAAAAGTCTTCAAATCTTTTAAATTCCGGTATCAATTCGGAAAATAAAGCCGCAAATTTTTCACTATTTTTAGGAAAATGTTTGGACAAAGTTTGGAAATGTAAAAGGTTATTTGCTTTTAATTGAGCCTGCCATAATTTCAGTTTTACTTGGAATGCGCTTATGGTTTGAAACATCTCACTATTCATTTGGTTTTTCCCTTGAAGACGCGTTTTTAACTCATTCAAATGAGCAGTCAAATCTACCAAAAATGCCAAATCTGCAAGCCAGTTTTATCATCGAATTCTGGCACAGATTTTCCTTTCGATTTCACAAAAGATTTGATTTCTTCAAAAAGGGCGTAAAATCTCTTTAACATTTGTTCTCGACTGAGCCATCTTACTTCTGCAAAATATACGAAATTGCCATACTCTTCACCAACATCTTTGAGATATTCTTGGAACTGGCGATGATTCAATCTTCGAGCTCTCATAAAATTCACAGTTTTGACGACGATTTGCAATTCATGATCCATTTTTAAAGCTTTTCCGCATCAATTTTCTTGGTGTAATATGCAATGGCACTAATTTTCGAAAAATCTCTTGTTTGGACAAATTATATCTGCAACATTTTCCATGCATTCCTTAATAAACTCCCCATCAGAAAATGATTTCGATTTTTTGGCGATAAGCTAATTTCAAATAACTAATATTTAGTATGCGTTCCTTTAGCATCTATTACTGCTTGTAATCTTGCTGGCATTTGATTTAATTAAATTTTCTGTTACAGTAGGGTCAGTATTCGACTACTCTTAAATAAAGGTTTGTTTAAGGGCAGATTTTCTTGAAATCTTCCCTTTTCTTATTTTTAAATCTAAAGAATTCCACAAATTTTTCCAAAGGATTTAAGTGTGGTAATTTTGGTGGAGTGGCATGTTTTCTGGGTACATGATAAAGCAACTATTCTTCCGAAGATGAGTTTTAAGTCTTGAAAGTGTTTTTTCATCATTATCTGTTAAAAAAAATGCCAAAAATTACAACTTACGACATTAAAAACTTGCTGAAGAGTAGCTCACTCCTTCTTTTTCAATTATTTTATCTTCCTGTCTGCTTTTCATGGCACGTGAACATTTTTTTCTCTGTTGTTTCTGCAGTGGGGTCGATTGTCACAAACTGTCCGATATTCTTAATTTGTTTCTATTTTCTATGCCTATCACCATTAAATATCCAGGATTAATACTCATATAATTTATAATTTTTAATCCTGGTTTGTTACTGTTGAAGTGAACTGCATCTAAAACTGAAAGTTTCAGAATATCGGCACTCGAAAATTTAGTTTTTGGACACCGTTTCCAAATGAGGGAATGGAGGCATTCGTTGTTGTGTTGCCATGAAGACACTTTTCTAGCATTTCTGTAGAAGTTAGTCTTGTATAATTTAGTCTAACGTGTTTTAGTATCTTCATTGGTAATCCTCCTTTATGTTTATAGGAATTATGCTTCCCACGAGTGGTGGCACGTTAATATGAGCACCAGCTGTCACTACATTTTGAACATTTAGTGGGCAGAGGGTGAGTTTCCTGAGCACTAAGGTGGTAAAATGGGCTCCAAATGACATCTGACTTTGCCTTTACACAGCCAATGTTATTCCGTAATGCTAGACCAAAATAATTTTGTATTTTATTTATATTAGCATTTGTTAGCTTCCCTTTTCCTCTTATTCCTTTTACTGTTTTCTGTAGCTTTCTCAAGGCAGTTTCAAACCCTTTTTTTTTTTTTTGATAATACCCAATGCATTCTTTCTTTTTAATGCTTTTGCCACAATATGGATCAAGCTTACATACTGCAGTGTAGCTTTTGCTGTCACCATCTCCTTAAAATTTTTTATATTCTAATCCCCTTGTCTGCACTGACTGCTGAAAAATTCTTCCTGTAACTATGGGTTCTATGTTATTGATGAACCGTGATAGTTAATAGAGCAAATATAGTCAGCTTTGCAAGACTGATATCCGACCGAAGATGTATCTTTTATTCCATTTGCGACAGCCAATACAATCTCGGCATTGAAAACTGGCAAAATTTCTGTTGTAATAAAAGAGGATTTATTCCAATTAAAAACTTAAACTGAATTAATATATTGAACTAATTGAAAGAGTGTAATGATATAAATATAAAAAACCCTCAAAAATACTTATTCCTTTCTCTGATTAACATACCAAACAAGTTGTGATGTGGTAATCTTTACATGCATATGTACACATTGGTGCGCTTTTGAAACAAATTTCTGTCTAAATTCATTCCAAAATTAGTATATATAAACAAAAGCTCTATAATTGCAGTGAACTCACTACTATTTTAATATATACAAAAAAAATATTGATATCACATATCAGGAAAATCTCAAAAATGCGTGAGAATTCTATATAGAAATATGACCTAAAACTAATATAACTGTTCAAAAATTTATAAAACAAGGTTTAACATATGTCTAATAGTTATATGTATCATAATAGAGAATTGGATGAATTTGTAATGTAGGGAATTTTTTCTAAGTGTACCTAAATTTGGAAAAAAGTTGTTTTGCGAAAACAGCAAAAAAAACCCTTAAATTTACATGTAAAAAAAATTTACATTTAAAAAAACTTTCTTCGTCCATAGTCATCTTGCTGTAGCCTTTCTTGAACTTCAGATAACCTTTTTTAATACCTTTTGAGTGTTCTAGCTTCTTTACAGGTTTTTTTGATGCACAATTTCTTCTTCTTGAATACGTAACATGTCGATTTTTTTCAATACTTTGCATGCATTTTTTCCAGGTGCAATGCCCAAGTTTTTAAAGACTTCAATGCGACTGGAAACACCATCATTAAAACACAACACGGCATCCATAACACCCATTTTCAAAGTATCAATCCCTACGAATGTGTTTTTGGGAATCCGTTTCCATATATAGTTATTAAAACTTGCATTAGGATTTTGAGTTTGCCCATGGAGACATTTAGACAAAAGTTCTTTGTCCGTTGACTCCCTGAAAACTTTTTTAATAGCCAGCATAACAGATTCCGGAACAGAATGCTTGTGAACATGTTTCTGCCCTGCTTTATAACTCTTGTTGAATCCACACCAACTGTCCGAGCCCAAAGGACATAAACCGTGTTGGGGCTTGGCATTCGTCGAAAGCTTGTGGAAATATATTGCCCTAATTGATTTGGACATTTAAGTAACTGACTTAGAAACATTTCTTCTTATTGACAATCCATAATACTTTTGAATCAGCAGAATTTCTGCATCTGTAAGTCGACTACGCCCTGATATTTTTTTTCAATCTGCTAACTTAGTTGATTTCAATTTATTTTTTAAGGTGTTTCATCTTGCTCCCATTCTTTTCTGGACATGGCCAATACACTCCAATTTCTCTACCATTATTTCCTCACCATACACTTTAGAATCACTAATTTTTAAAAATTCTTTAGAATCGCCATTCCCTAGATATTTCACATAGTCAACATTTCTCGTAGAAACTGAAAGCGGAAATATTTTCAGAGCACCTTCACCTTCCATTCCACCTCTGAAACCTTAATTTTTTTGGCAGTTTTCCCAGTTGCCTGATTTGTTTTTGCATGTGAAGCAATATTTTGATAAACATTCAAAGTCAATCACTTTCCCTGTATCCAGTGATGTAGCTGTGATGACACTATTCATAGATGAATGACCTCTTTTTTGCCATGTACCGTCTAATGTTACCGATATATCTTGAACATAATTATTTAATGACACAACACCTTTTACAGCTTTCATCATTGATTTCGAACGAACTTTTTCAAGTGCAGTAGACAACGAATTATTAAACCGTCCAAATTTTGAAGGTGGCGGAGGCAGATTCATTATTGCTCGAAATGTACGAGCAGCAGTTTTACTCTTTCAAATACATCTCAATGCATACACTAAACGAGTATTTATATCAAAACCATTTTGAGATATATTGGAAGTCATTGCACTTGTGGAATACCCAAATGATTTGCAAACATAAAGTAGAGAAGTAACAAGTCCTTTGCGACTGTTTACTTCTTCAAGAACAGCAAAGCAGTTTGAACTACTACATTGTTTACATTTTGAAATTGAATTCAAAAGTGTTCTCAAAATATTTATATCTACTATGACATTTGTATTTTGTTCAAATAATGAATAATTGTTTTTTTCTACATCTTCTGAAAACAAATTTTCATTGCAATTCAATTTTCTTTTCGATGCACTTGTATTCAAAAATTGGCAATCAGCAAATGTCACTCTGTTTATTACCAGAAAACTGATTTGAGTGAAATTTCCGTTTACCAAACTGCTTACATCTAAGCATCCTTATCACGTATGCTCTTTGAAAAAGAACCGCTAAAAATATAAACGTAAGTTGATGAAAACAGTTGAGACGTAAGAATATCAAAAACAAAAGCAAGCCAAAACAAAACAGCAACGATATAAACAAACTGGTTCAGTTCACACAGCTTGTAAATTTCGTACTTAGTTGAGTAGTTCGTATCCTCCTTAGAAATGCTAAAATTAAGAAAAATAATTTAAAAAAACATAAGATAACGGCGTTTTGGCTTTCTTATCAAGTGTAGCCCCTTTAAAAAGGGACGTGGCACCTTTGTTTATATTAAAAAAATAATTTATGATCCTTCTACATTTCAAACCATCACATTGCCGGAATCAGCACAACTTTCCCTATTTTTTAAGGCTAATATTGAAAAATCGATGTTTTGAAGGTTAAGACGTCCCAGTTCTCTTAAAATATGATCACATTCCACTCAATACTTAGTATGGTTGTATCTATTCTATAAGGTTTTTACATGCGTTTACAAGACATCTATTAAGTTTCAAAGAGTTTGTAGCCCATTTATCCATTGGCAGATTTTGTATTCTAACATTAGCAATAAAATCATCCATTTACAGATCCTTGTCTATCATTGGTGTAGCAATTGGAAATTCTTTCTGTTGATTAGCAATTGACTCTCGTGTTGCTACCCTTCTTGAGAATGAGGAGCAAGTCCAAATGGTAAGATTGTAATTCTGATCTATTTTTCATCAGTGAAGGCAGCAATCCTCAGTCTTGTTCACACCAGTTTCCTTTATTCCTATTGTTCGAATCAATTTAACCTCTGAACCTGGGATTAAGCTAATATCACATATATATCAGGTTGTTCGTATGATGTTAAGGATTGTGTGCTCGCCTCTGAAATTAGATGATTAGCTCATAAATAATAAAGCGTTTCAAAACTGTCCTCAAATTATATAATTTCACCCATTGTTTGGCGCAGTATAGTCAATATCATGGCTCTTGCGCCAGAAAAGCCTCCCAAAAATCAAATCAAGTCAAAACTGACCTCATCAAAAGAAAGTGACATCGGTAAATTGAACTTGGGGTACCGTTTAGAACTTTGACTCATGCCAATCACTTTAGTTTTCTCATTGAAATATATACTTAAGGTTTATATTCATTTTCATTCTTCAATTTTATCTGATAACCCTTTTTATGAAACGCATAACTTTTTAGCTATTGTTTTTTTTACTATCTTACGGGGTTGTTGCATTTTAGCAGTTCTTCGCCTTTTCCGGAACGACTGTTTACGCAATTCCAGTATTTTTGAAAGTCTAAATGTGGCTCTTCCGACAGTCAGGCCATAGCATTTTTGTGTCCCTTGTGCAATACTCTACCGCAAGATTATATCCAGATACTGACTGGGCCACAGAAAGGCTGACTCGTTGTTTGTGGAAGAATAATACTTTGGGGCATTTTGTGCATATCATATGCAAACTTTCATTTTCATTCTGTGTGTGACATCTAAGACATTTCTC
>JAOUZG010022412.1:950771-991693 GCA_026289955.1 Argiope argentata
ATTGAAATGAGATTGAGTGCCAAAAGGCGGTTCATGAAGAGATCTGAAATGCCCTCCAAAATGTAATGCCTGGTCTTCTACCGCTGCGTAATTGTTGTCCTTTTGTGAACCCACCTTAAGGACAGGATTCACTTGGAACTCGAGCTTTTGGAATTTTGATTTTGCTATTGTTTAATGCAAAAATTTCATTATATTTTTATTCTGTAAAAACTATACTATATTTATATACGTGTTTACTTGCATTATATATGTGTTTACTTGCGTTCGTATAAAAATACAATTTAAATTATCTTTTAGTAATTTATAATATGACTAGCTGACCCAGCAAACATCGTACTGTTTAAGAATAAATGAACAGTTTTGTTTCACCATTTATAACTGAAGAACGGCGCTTCCGATTTTAATCTTATTGGACTTTTTACAATAATATAAAGAAAGAAATTCAATAAAAGCACAAAAAGTAAATATTACAATGGCTTGTCAGAAATAATTATCTTTATTCAATGTATGCATACATTTGGGTTAATTATCTATTCCAATTTCTTGTTTTAAGGGCAATTTCTCTCATTGAATTTTCAAAGCAATGGAAAAATTAGTGTTTTTATGTGGCTTTTAATCTGCTTTTGAAATGATTTTATTGGCTCTTGAGCTAATAAAATCCACACTGGTTTTGTTCAATTTCATCAATTTTCTCAATTCCTTCATTTTCAGAATATGTATGCTATTTTTCGACATTTCTGATAAAAAAAAAATACCAAGTTAAAAAGGGAGACTTACCCCTTATGAGTTTTTGACACTCGGGATACGGTTGAATAGGTAATGAAATGATGAAGAACCACCTCAGACATCTTAAAATTAATTTTACTGAAACATAAATTTACAAGGACTACGGACATTACACACCTATGATTAACGACGGAAACCAAAACATTTAATGCATTTTACATTCTTCATGCGATTCCAATCAAATTCTGCTTACAATTCCCGTTTCTCTCCCGATCAGCGTTAGAGGGCGTCAGTGTCGTGCGCTGGCAAGTAGCCAACACACTCCCGCCATTTGTTTTCTGGATTGAAAACAAATCAATTGTGAGAACCTGTAATAATGCAGCTGTAAAGAGAGAAGTATTAGTACTTTCATAACTAATCTCTAAGGGAAACAAAACGTTGTAAGGGTCTTATGAAGTTGCCATTCTCAGTTTTAATTTTTGCAAGTCTCACAACGTTGTCTCTTCTTCCAGGTAAAAGTTCATCAGTGCTAATGGCCAATATATTCTAGATTTGCTGATGTCTTCTGCCAGAACAACGTCGCCAACACTATTTGGTTCAGACAAAACATTTTCAAAGTCTGGATCATCAATATCTGAAAGTTCTTCATCACTTTCAGCAAGTAATACTTGAATTTCTTCATCTATCAAATATTTTACTGAAAAAAAAAATGTAAATTACATTTGACATTGCATTCCACTCCAATTATAAGGATACCCAATCGAGTATTCTCATCTCAAATTTAGAAGAAACAAAAATGTTTTAATGTAAAATTACAAAAATGTATGCATAATAAAATTTACACACTTGTTAGGTACAAAAAAATAAATAAAAGTGTATTGATTTTTTTACTATTAATACATATAATAAATTAACTTACCTCCAGTAGGTCGGGAAGCCGTTTTCTTCGGTTCTTTCACATTAAAGCTGTATAAAATGATGTGCCTTTAGTATTGTGCTACCATCCTTTAGCAGACGTTAAAAACATCTTTTCCTCGATTGGGTATACTGGGATTAATGTTGAATAAGACTTGTTTGCTGGAGTAAATGCTTATCTACTGAAGTGCCCAATTGGGTACCAATGGTCTCATGAGGTTAAATAAAATATTTAAAAAACACAACTAAATCAATGAAAACAATATTTATAAAAAAATTATTAGCGATAAGGCATGACCAGTTGATAAAAATCTCGTTGACTTTTTATAAGCAAATTCATATTCAAATTATTTTAAAAAGATTCATTGACAAAATTTAACATGTGGAGATTGTTTTCAGTGAGCTCCTTTATAATGAGTTCGATGTACATTAGTAGGAGAACTTAATCTCCATAAAGACCGCAGCGCATGTCATGATTCATGGTTATGCAATCATGACCTAACTGATTTGGTTGACTTTTCAGGCAACCATAACAAACCATTACTTCTTCCAGAAGGTCCTTTAAATGTCCAAACAGAATTTCAGTTAGCGATGTGGATAGTACCATGCAAGGCGCTACTTGGCTCCATTTATAAATTAGGCCGCGAAGACACTTCTGAAAGGATTTTCTTTTTTAGAAAGCTTCCAAACATTAATGATTTGCAGCTTTCACTTATTTTTTCTTGACTGTATTAGTTTGTTCTCATTCGGTTTCATTAAGCAGACAAACAAACGGAAGGAATTGTCGTGTGAAGTTTTGTTTCGTTATGCATCGTTGAAAACAGGCAAGGAATATTTTCTATCCAGTGGCTGGCAAGGAACAGAGTCAAAAATAATCTTGACTTGCAATTTTTCAGATTACTGAGGGCCCTATCGATACCCCTAGACTGGGACTTCCAAGCAAAAGGAGAAAAGTTGAATTCGTTTTTCGTTGGGAAATTCGATTTCCAAAATTTCCACCTGCGCTAGATCAAAAATTAAATCCTAAAGAAAGATACGCTCATTCTTCGACATCTTTTTATTTCCGCAAATCGAAAAAACAAACATAAGGCAGATATTTTCTGCAAAATGTTCTCTAATGGAACCTCTTACTCCATATATGGATGTCTCTGAAAAACCACTTGGAATTCGCAACACTTCCACCTTTTTAACTGACAATTAAACAGCGAAGTTAGTTTTTAGACAGGTCACATGAGCACACTTAAAAAGGGTAGAGTTTTCGCAATGGACGAGTCAGAATATCGTAATGAGTTTTGACCTTCGCCATTGTAACACTTCCATTTCCGCTCTTTTACAATTCTTGAACGATTGAAATGGGTCTGTTGATGTGTTTTATTTTCTCGGCTCCAACCAACACAATGTTCCCACTGCCCGTAGCTATGGACAAGTTGCACCAAGTACTCTTCATGGAATCGACTGCGAAATTATTCCCAAACTTCTTGGCACATTCGTTGACGGTAAGAAGGTTGTTCCCATCGATGATATCCATATCCGCTGTACCTTCTTGGATGTCTTGCATGAATATATATGGAATCAAAAGAGACAACTCCTCGGGGTAATCAGAAATGTTGGTAATGGGTCGTGAGTTGATTTCGGCATCACAGAGGATGGTGAGCAGTTCCTCGTAGTTTAGTTATGCTCGACTAAGGACTCAAGTTCTTCGAATCAACCGCTCCCTCCAAGCCACACTGGGAGGGATGAACTTAAGTTGAGGGGGCGTAATGTATCATGGGAAACAACTCTTTACTGGTCCATTTCCCGTAAGGCAGAAGAAGTGCAGACAAAATTGGTGCCATAGTCGGAGTAATTAGTTGATGACTTTTCTCTTCTTTCTATGAATCTGCTAGGACCTGAATAAAGAAATCATTACCTTTTGCACAAACAAATTCCAAATGTACACATCTGTATTCAACACAGGTGAACAAAACCACCCACGTTTTTGTATTGTTGCAAAGAAGTAAAGGGTTGCACAAGTGAATCCCCGTAACTTCAAAGGTGTAAGCGTCTCTAAACATATTTAGGGCTTGAACACCAACATGGCAGGAGATTTGGCAGAGGACTGTTGGATTGGACGTAAACCTTTTGCAAGGCACACATCGTCGCACGAAGAATCGGTCTGTCTCCCTGGCGGACAAAATCCAGTATTCTTCTTGAAACATGATAGGGCTTGAACACCAACATGACTGTTTTTGAGGTGATACGCCCTCACTAACGTCTCGACGATCAAATTCATTGCCGGGAGCAAATTTTAGTAACGAAAAGCGTACTGATCGTTTCTCTCGACTATTTTGGTTTTTATTCTAATTAAACCACTTTCATTTCGCTTGCTTGAGAAATTGTTGATCGAATCTCCGGCTACTTAAAACCTTTTAGAACAAGAATTGCGAATTTCAGTCGAAACACCTCTTATATCGCAAGCGGTCACGTTAGAATTTGGATTCCATAAAAGGCCAAGAACGGAACAACTAGGCTTATCAAAGTTTAGTTCCGGTGAATCCACCCAACCCGTAAGATTAAATCCTGCTTTTGACATGATGTAACAACCTGCCTTTTGAAAATGTAATTCTGCCTCATTTTCGACACTTGTCTCAACCACTTAATTTCACCTAGACATCATTCTCACTTTTCTGTTCTTTTTCAAGATGATAACTTGTTGTCAGGAGCAAAAATGGAGATGAAGATAAACCAAATAGATCTCGGCAAAGTCTCAAAGTCTTGATTTCTCGCTTTTCTTAATATTTCCTCCATAGAAATTGAAGATAGCCTCCTCTATCAGTAGGGGTAACGCTTATCTGAAGAAAATCTTTGACTATATCGGAAATTACCCCAATTCTACCAATACGAAATCTATTGAGGACAGAAGGGATCAATTCAATATAATTAGGACCTGTTGATCAACATTGTTTTAAAGAGACAGAATTTTTATCCTTTGAAGAGACATCAAATACTGGTCGTATTTTAGTTGTTAGGCTCGATTCCTTAAATATGAGGTAGGTACCTACAATTTGGTTCAGAAATATCTTTCCCATTATTTTTTTAGGGACCTCTTCAATAATTCCCATCTGTTCCAACCGCTTCAATATTTTGTCATAAGATTCAAAGTTACCTGAAGAAACGAGTTTAGAGGTCATATTATGTAGACGTTTTTCTGATTGAAAACGCATGTCAAGTAACTCCGGGTGTCCTTCGACCTACGGTAGATTGACCTCATATCGACTATCACGATATTTAACAGTTTTTTTCAAAAAAAGTTAGGTTCTGCGTCTCCGAGAATCTGGTTGGAAGCATGTAGCGAAATGATGGGCATAGTATGATAAGAACCGGTTGTTTCAAATAAGCATTTACCCATTACAAACCGACCTAAGTATGTTTCAATAGCAGTTAAGCCATTGGGTTGCTGACTGATGGCACCAGTTAACAATTTTCTTAAGTTGTCAGCACCCAGAAGAATCGCTATGTCTAAATTATCGCTTTCACTATCGGACAAATAAATTCCATGTTTAGTGAAGCATTCTGCATCGGCTTTACTAATTTTAGGTATGTGACCACAAATTGTAACTTTATCTAACAACAAAACCTCACATGAAGAAATTCCTCTTATTTGCTGCAACTCACATTTCAGAGCGGAATGTTTAATTGTTTCCGTTTCAATACCGCCAAATAAACTATGTTTTAGATATTCAGAATGAGCAGTTTTTAAATTTAAAAACTCCTTGAGATCTCGAGAAATATATGAGCGTTGGCTCGCAGAATCGCATAAGCACTACGATTTTAGTGTTGTTATGACCCAAAACCCTAACTCTTAAGTAATTGCAAAAACACATCCGTCGAACCAGAAGAGCTATTGCTCACTACGCTTTTATTTTCTGTTTTGCTTATAACAGAAACATTATTTTCCTCATCTTTACATAAATTAGGACATAAAATCGGAAAATGTTTCTTAGAGCAGACAACGCAACGTACACTCATATTACATTCATCGGCACGGCAATTTGTTCTCAAACAAGCGAAGCAACCTTTCATTATTATTACTTTATCTTCCCTGTCTTGATAAGTCATTTTTGGGGCAATAAAACAATCACTACTTCTAAGCGAATTCTTTTTTGAACAAAATAAAGAAATCTCACTAGAAAGCGCGTTTATTATTTTTGCTATGAGTCAGCAAACTTGTGGCTGTGGCAATCGACGGCATCAATGGAGAAATAACATCTGTCCCCCCCTCTTTTCCTCCGCGGAACAGAAACTTTTCGCGATCCGCAACCGTTCTGAACTTTGAACCTCTGCTTTTAAAAAATGAAAGTTCGAGGTCATTTGTTTTTGAATCAGTGGAACGAGAAACAGAATTTCTTTCTCTCTCTCCCAAGAAATCAAAATACAGGGTAAGTCAAAATGAATATAGCGATTACAAACGGCTATAACTATTTAATGAAAAAATATTTATCGATAAGATTTACACAGAATGTAGAAGAATCTTCAAAATTTTATATACAGAAGTCATAGATGTTCTATGTGACTTCCCTTGGTCACACGGACAACATCTAATCGGTATTCCATTTCACGCCATACATTCTGAAGCATTTGTTCATTAACCGACTCAAGCGCATTACAAATGCGTACTTTCAGTTCTTCAATTGTTTTGGGCAAGGGAAACACAAACACTCTGTCTTTCTTATAACCCCATAGGTAGAAATCACAGGGTGTCAAGTCGGGAGATCTCAGTGGCCAAGAGCAGAAGACATCGTCGGCAGCTCCACTTCGTCCGATCCAATGCTTTGGAAGATGCTGGTTTAAAAATGTTCGCACCGCCGTACCCCAGTGTGGGGGTGCTCCATCTTGCTGAAAGATGTAATCCCTGGAATCATTATCTAGCTGTGGCATTAACCATACCTGAAGCATGTCAAGGTAAACATTGGATGTTACACTTTTCTCACTGAAGAAAAAAGGACCGTACAATTTACGTGATGAGATGGCGCAGAACACATTAACTTTCGCTGAGTCACGTTCATGTTCAATTACAGTGGATGGCTTCTCTGTTCCCCATATTCGACTGTTGTGACGGTTTACCTTCCCACTTATGTGGAAGGTCGCTTCATCGCTAAAAATGAGACGATCAGGCATAGTTTCATCCTCCATAATTTCCATCATAAACATAGCGTAATTCATACGTTTGACGTTATCTTCCGGTTGCAATTGCTGCACAACATGAATTGTGTACGGTTTCATTTGCAGCCTCTTTCTGAGAACACGCCATACAGTTTTTTGTGGAATGTTTAACTCCCTACTACCTTCGTACGTCGATTTCCGTGGGCTTTGTTGATACGTTTCGCGAATTTTTTCAACGTTTTCCGATGAAACACGTGGCCTTCCGCTACTTTTTCCTTTGCACAAACATCCTGTTTCCTCAAACATCCGATGCCATCTGCGTATGTTGTTCGCATTTGGAGGTTCTTCATTGTACCGCTGACGAAATTTTCTCTGCACTGTAATAACAGAACGGCAACTGTGAAATTCCAACACAGAGAATGCTTTCTGCACGGGACTAGCCATTTCCACTAATGAGACGCCGCGCTGAACAGGTTTCTTGTCGTTGCGAAGTTCGATTTCGCGCATGCGCAGGCATCCGCTTGGCTGCACGTGCGCTTTACGTTAATAAATTTTGAAGTTCCGTCTACATTCTGTGTAAATCTTATCGATATATCTTTTTTCATTAAATAGTTATAGCCGTTTGTAATCGCTATATTCATTTTGACTTACCCTGTATTACCAGGAATGCTAGCCTCAACAAGTGGGTAAAGCATGCATGCGCACTTCTCTTTAGTAACTCCTAAATTTTCTAAGCAACGTAATTTGGTATCTAATTGACAACTAAATCAGAAAAACAAATCACTTCTAGGATTTAATACTAATTTTAAGAGTCCGCGTGCATATAATTCAATAAGTACTCTGTCATCTGCAAAACGTGCTTTTAAATTAGTGATGACAGTTTTATAATCACTCTTAGATACTTGATAAGTTAGAGCAAAATCAAAAGCTTTACCTTTAATTGTTTGCAGTAAGTACGCAAGTTTCACGTCGTCCTCCATTTTCGGATCTCCATTAATTTTTTTGGAACAATGACCGAAACGAAAACCAATTTTGGGGATTTCCGTCAAAGTCCGTAAGCACTAACTTTGGCAAGTTGAGATTTAAACATTTGGACGACCTTGATGCAACGTTCATTAGCGATATGGTGCTTTCAGATGGCTTCAAAAACTCTAAATACCTTGTTTTCGCACAAGTAAAATTTTCTCGATACACTTCAGCTTTCTCGAATTCCGGTTTTAAAACTGAATCGAGATCTGTTGTCTTAGCTTCCGCAGAAGTATCGGGACTTTTGCTTTCCATCACATTTTTCTTTTGCTTTCCATCATGGGCAATTCCTTTGTCCTTGGAAAATAAACGCTGAAATTTTTCTTCTAGTTTGGCAAACGCCTGAGTAGCTGAAGCAACATTTTGAGCAAAAAATGCACGCATCTAATTATGTAATTGCTTCGTGACATTAGACCGTAGAACTTTTCGTTCTAAAATTAATCCGCCATTTTAAATTAATATGATTTTTCGTTGGGTGCCAGATGTTGGAAAAGAGATTTTGTGTCGGTAGAGCAACAGATTGAAGACACTTCTTTTGACTACTAAAACATTTAATGGACATTTAACATTTTAAAAAAATTTAATGGACACGAAAACAGAACTTGACTGCCTACTGACTGAACATCAAAGGTTACAGTTAGATTGCTTTGGAGCGCTTAAGCAGCGTACCCCAGTGGGAGGTTGGATGACGCAACACTAACACTGCAGTTGCCGGATAAGCTAACAACCTGTTAGGAGTAGGAACAGGATCTCTCGGACAAGTTGATGAAAGGAATGGGGATATTGAATTGCCAGCAAATATGAAAGACCATCTGTCCAGATTTTAATTGTCTTATTCTCTTCTCTAGCTCGTAAAACAGCCGTTTTCAGTCCAAGCAATTCGGCCTTGAAACACAATATGGAATTCCTCTAATTTTCCTTTCCATTCCAGAACTTAAATGCCATTTTTGAATGCACAATATGAACAGCCTGTTCTTAGCTCAGATTTGGACCCATCTATGTAGAATGTTTGATTGTTAACCTCTTGAAAGGGCTCCATTGTCGAAATCTTTTTCTCTATCTTAAACAATGGTTGGATAGTGATATTTTAGACTTCTTCAAATTCTCCTGGATATAATGTTATACCTTTAAATTCTGTTTCTTTTTTTAAGCAAGTGATATTGATGTAAAGGACTTGTTGTTGAACCTTCAGGTGAAATGTCATGATTCCTATAATGACTTGCAAAGCTGCTGATGGTGTTGTAAGATATGCGCCAGATATATATAGGAGAAAGATCCTCTGAATGATTGATAATTTTCTCTCCAACTTGGGAGATAATATGAGGTCACGTATTTACACCATGAAGGAGCATCCTTTCGGCGACTGTTTAATACAGGATTCTTCTGAATTTTTGTTGTAATCCCCAGCGAGGATCGTCTATGCGGCAAAGTTATTGATTTTGGCTGTTAGCCTTAGTCTTGTATATGAATGATCCATTTTAGTTTTTCGACTATTATTACTCCCACATAGTTTAGAGATGTTCTTCTAAGAGGTTGGATATTCCATCGAACAATTGGCCCTCTGGACAATTTTCCTTTAAGAAAATATTGTTATTTTTCTGTTGATATTTCGAATTGATTTTTATCGGTCCATATTTTAAAATTTTAAGTGCTGAGTTTGTATACTTTTCCAATTCTCGTCGAGTTCTCTCAGTGATGACAAATGCGAAGTAGTCTGCATATGCTTGCAAGTGAATTTCTCTTGAACACCGCCATGTTTAGTTTTACTCGTTCCTACGGCTTGCGGATCGACTTGGTCGACGATACGGCGACGGCGATCTAATACGGGGTGTTGGAGATCAGCCTCTAGTTGCATTAGATTAGACCGTCGAATGAAGTTTGGTCGGCGAGTTTACACATCAGCGTCAATTTTATTCAAGTTTTGTCAGCGATTGCTATTGTCAAAATTGGCTTTCCTCTCTCTGCAGTAGCGTACTACATGTCCGGTACGTCCACAGTCAAAACAAACTGGTCTATTGTCTGTTGTTCGCGAAAGATCAGTTTTTCTGTGCTGCATTGGTAATCTTTGAGCGGGGGTACCTTTGATCTCCTGGTTACAGTGGCAAATGTTGGTCGTCGTTGGATTTTGCCAGTTGCTGAAACTGGTGCTATGATCTTTTCAACTTCATCTTGAAGCATTTCTTCAAGCGTTTGGCCCCTCAGGGGCTCACCTTCTTTAGGTGGGTACGGGTGTCCCAATCCCGAGGTTCCCAGGGATCTTTCCTCCATTTATATTTTATTCTTCTCTACGCCTTCTGCTGTCTGCTTGATCCTTCTATCCCTCGACGGCAAGCGAGGGAGCTCTCCATGAGAAGCTGTCGCCGCTCTGTTTGCTTCTTGCTTCTCATGGACAGCCAAAAACCCCACGTGTTGGCCGTGCGTGGCGACCCATTAGACGGGCGGTGCACTGTGGTCCCCGGTGTATCAATCGGCCGGTATCTAACCACATGAGTGATTAGTCTGCTAGGGATCAAGCGAAGGGGTTATTCCTTGGGCTTGGCGTTAAGGGTGGTCACTGTCCCCGGGGGTGACTCCCAGCGTATAGGTTCCAGTTAGCATTATAGTAAGTGCTGAGGCTAGGAACATCTAGAGCCAGTTACTGCTATCCCTTGTTGGGGTCCGTGGTGGGTGATGCCGCTGGGCCTGAATTCTTTCTATATCGTATGGGCTCCTCCAAACGTGGTCCCTTCAGTGGGCATCGTAAAGTTCTAATTTCCGGCAACACATATGATCATTTCGATAATTTTTTTGTTATTAAAAGACTCTTTGACAACAAAGAAACATCCGAATCAGTCTCTCCGTTTTTAGTGCAAAAGGCTATAAATGCTGCAGTTGGCGAAGTCGCATCCATTCGAAAAATGAGGTCTGGTGACTTGCTTCTGGAGTTTCTTCCCGCAAACAAGCGCAACAGATAGAAAAACTAAAATCGTTGGCAACAATAAAAATTTCTGTCGTCCCTCACCAATCTTTGAATAGCTCTAAAGGTGTCATTACCTGCGGCGAAATACTAAATCTTCCCGTAGAATTAATAACTTCTGAAATGAAAGCTCAAGGTGTTACACACGTCCGTCGAATTTCTATACGACGTGACGGACAACTACTTGAGACGAAACACCATATAATAACTTTTAATACTCCTAAATTACCGGAGTATGTATATGCTGGCTATATAAAATTACCGGTGAGGCCATACATCTCTAACCCACTAAGATGCTTTCAGTGCCAGTTCTTTGGCCACTCTAAACTGAATTGCCGTGGGTCTCTTACTTGTGCTCGCTGTGCACAAAAAGGCCATGATAGCCAAGAGTGTACCGCACAAGAGAAGTGCGTAAATTGTGGCGGAGAACATCCATCATATTCTCGATCTTGTTCTCGCTGGACGCTGGAGAAGCAAGTTATGACAATCAAAACCAAAGAAAACTTATCTTATCCCGAAGCCAGGCGTAAAGTTAATGTACAAACCCCGACTCCTGGTGTTAGTTATGCTTCAGCAATCAAAAAAACTTTCTGTGAAAATTGTACTTGTGATCACTGTGTTAAATATACCAGAAAAACACCAAACACTGAAAAAACTTCTGATTCTGATACCGAACATTCCCTTAAAGCTAATGATGATACTCCAAAACATGTTTGAAGGAAATCCAAATCGCAGACTTCGCTGACGTTAAACCTCGCCAAACGAGGTCTTACGCAAAAGGACCTACGAGAAAAACTAAAAAATTCAGCTTCAAAAAATTCCGTCGCATTGGGGCTAGCGACGAAAGGCGTTGTCCATAAGGACTTAGTCTATATTTGGAGACACGCTGAATAGCCCTGATATTAAGTTACATTCGTCAGAAGATGAATATGAGCTTAGTATGAGTTGCGAGGATCAGGCAGCTCCAACAAGTGTTACTTCTCTTTCTCCTCACAAACCTCTCTCTTAATGGGTACCTTCCTTTCTTGGAATTGTCGCGGCATTCGTTCCAAACTTCAGGATATTAAGTCAATTATTAACAGATTTCATCCTGTTTGTTTTGGTCTTCAAGAGACCTTTTTGAAGTCAAATTTCCCAATTAAATTACGTCCAATGCTCTACAGTCCAATGCTCTGCCAATCGACCCATGGTGAATTATAACAGCCTTACATTTCGCGTTGTTTAAGTTGTCAAAAGCACATTTGATATCTAATGAAATAACTATGACGTAATGTTTTCTTTCCTTTGCCTCTTTGATAATATCCAGCAATTTTCGAAAATTGATTCGCCTTCTGTGAAATCAAACTGGTGGGGGTATAACACTTACTGCTTATGAAGAGTAAAATGAACTCTTTGAAGAAGCAATTTTTCCTGAAGTTTTCCTAAAGTCGGAAGGAGAGAAATGTGTTTATAAAACTAATCTATTTTTCCCTTTCCCTTTTTTGTGAAAAAGGACTATTAATCCCGTTTTAAAAGAAGTTGGGAGTTTTTTTTACTCATGGCGTTTATTTATGAACGTGGTTATTAATTCTGGAAAGTTACTGTTTATAAATGAGATAATTATGGAATCGATACCATCATAACCAGGGCCTTATTTTTAGGAAACTTCTTAATAATTTTTTCAATTTCTGTTTTAGTAATGGCTTCTTCAAAATTACAAGAAGATGAGTGCACTTTTGTTTTTTCTTCCGCCACCTCGATTTAAAGCTGTTGAGTGATTTTACTAAGAAAGTTCTTATAATTTCCTATAAACGAGTTTTCAGACAAGTTAAAAATTACTGATGGTAGTTTAACTGTCTTTGTTGCCCAAAAGGAGAACTTGCTTTCGAGCAAAATGTTCTCCAAGCATTTCGCTTTGCATGAAGTATTTCCTTTTAGTAGATCACTTATTCCTTTGAATCAATTTTCTGGTAATGTCCTCTTATATCTCCTATGCTCTTCTTCACGCGTCGCCTCGGTGCATTTAATTACTTTTTCATTATTTCAAGATTTTTATTCCACCAAGAAATATTCGGTATTGTAGAAATTTTCCTAATGTTGTATGAATGTTGACACGAATATAATATTTGCAATTGAAGTTTTCCTTTAGCACGGTCGAGATTTTCGACTATGAAGATTTTTGTATGATCGCAAAAAAATATTAGCTTAGTAACTCATTGTTTTTTATATGAATGTATCTTATATAACATGAGCAGAAATGACCAGCAGCAGAATGTCGAGTGTCGAAATCAGTGCCATCTTTATGGTTAGATTTATCACAATTTATGCAGACTAGATGCTTGGTCGTACAGGTTCGAGAGGCATGATTTTCTGTAAAAATTGCGCAGTATTTCTTCTTTGTTATACACTCCTTTTTGGATGTGCCCAAAAAATTGGCAGGAAAACAACGTATCATTATCAGTTTTCCAGTTGCTTCGAGAGTGAAAAATGCAGACGTTGGAGGCTGAACAACCGAGTTTGGTATTCCTCGTCACGCTTTTTTCAGTTTAAATGGGAATTCTATGAAATTTTTGTCGCATTAAGTGGCCAGTTCAACTGCATTTATAACATCTTGCTCAGTTATATCTTTTGGTATATTATACATTATGCATTTAGAAAGTCTCTTCTTTGGTATTTTGTAATTCTTCGGTACTCTGGATTTTGTTAACGAGTTTTTCGAAATTATCTTCATTCTCAGTCTACTGCTATTCCTTTGTTATGAATTTTCCGAAATGATTTTATTTTGATTCTTTCATTAGTACGCTTGAGTTTGGTGCTTAAAAGTTTTTCTACTGATTCAGCATTAGGATTGTTTTTACTTCCTTTTTTTGTTTCATTTGAAGCCGTTTAAAGCAAAGTAGCGTGCTTAGATTGATTTCCCCCTTTGAGAGCTTCTGAATATGTACTTGGATTAACTGTATCTTGCTGAAGTTGTGGGTGGCTTGGGAGATTTTAAAGGGGTTGCAGAAGGAAGAGCTTGAAGCAACTTTTTGGCGATTAATCTTTGATCGTCAGCAAGTCGGTATTTAAACAAGTTTGCTGTTTATAATATTTTGCAATTCAGATAGAATTTCATCACTAGATAGGCGACTGACATCCATAGCTAGAAAGTCTTTTTGATTCATCGACTAATAATTTGAAGACTTAGGAAATTTCTTAAAAGTTATTCTTTAGAAAAAATACAGGATATGATCAGAAAGATGAGCAAAGTAATTAATAATTGGACAAGGATGCAATGCTAATTTAAGAGAACATAAAAATTTTGCTGTAGTTAAAACAATATATATAAGAAAGAAACACTACTACTAAGGAGAAAATATTTGATTTTAACTTTATATCTACAGATGGTTGATTGAATTTAATGGCACAAGAGCCATATTTGGCTAAGCTGCGCCATGCAAATGGTAAATTATAAATTCAAGATTAAAATACTATTTCATAGATAAAAAATAGTGGAATATAAAAGCAATATCACAAGACACTTTTCTGAATGAATATCAAATTAATGATGAAACAAATGACCAAAAATAACTAATTAAAATTTACACGACTAAATGCAAGTATAAAAGTTTATAGACTTTAAAAAGTTAAAAATATTCGGGTGGTATCTCTCACCCACCAAGTCTCGCAGGGTTAATGACGATGTCTTAAAAAAAACGAACACGATTTAGATTAAAAGCAGGGCATTCAATTAAAATATGATTTACAGTGACATGTACATGACATGTTGGGCACCTTGGCGCCATTTCACCAAAAATGAGATGTCGGTGCGTATAACGCGTATGACCTATACGGAGACGAGTCAATTTTACGTCGGTCTCACGTATAGGGAGAACAGACCACAATACAATAGTTGGCTTGATGGAATGCAATTTATTTTGTGTTTGCAGGTCCCACGTTAATTGCCAAGTAGAGAAGATGTGCTTAGCCAAGGCATTTTTGACATCGCAATAAGGAAGTCCCCAAGACAAGAAATTCGTTGCTGATTTTGCCGCCGAATCAGCCATTTCATTTCCAGAAATGCCCATGTGACCTGGGACCCAACAAAAGTTTATATCAAAATCCTTGTTTCGCAAGAGACGTAAAGTGGACAAAATTTCCAGAGCTATCGGGTGCATCCGACTATGATAATGAGAAAGTGCGTTCAACGCACTCATGCTATCGGTATATATGATGAATTTTCGCTGAGTGGAATTTGAAATTTTCTGTAGAGCACAGACCATACCCATCAACTCAGCCGTGGATACGGAGCAACAATTATGAAGGCGGTAGCTCAGTGTATCGGATGGGAATACGATTCCACAGCCAACATGACCATCTGATTTTGAGCCATCGGTAAAAATTGGGACAAAGGAAGAATATTGATAGCGATGGTGTAGAAACAGCTGTTGTAAGATTGTCGGCGTTGTTGAAGATTTATTGAATCCTGAGAAGGGATTCAAAAAGGAGAATTGAGGTTTATCCCAAGGTGAAAAACAAAATAAATCGGGTGATTTAACAACAATTTTATCAAGGCCCGAATCTCGTAGCAAGGTTTTGATCCTTTCATTGAATGGAAGGATGTGAAATGGACGAGCATCATACAACCTATGGTAACCAACTGGTAATGTTAATTGACACACAGGGTGCTCTGGCACAGACGAAATTCTGAAGTAATAGAAAGCGGACAGTTTCTTACGCCTTAAACTAAGGGGTAGCTGATGACAAATAACGTACAAACTCTCAACTGGTGAAGTACGAAATGCCCCTGAACAAACTCGCAAAGCAGAGTGATGCACCGTGTCTAGTCTTTATATCTACAGAGTTAAATAATTGAGAATGATAACTATAGATTTCTTGATCAACACTCATATATTTAACTTCCTTTTTTACCAAACAACTGAGATATGATGACTATTCGGTCACATATACCAATTAAAAAATTAATAAAGAAAGAAAGATGTTTCCATTCAGGATATGAACCGCCTGGATACCATTAGAAGGATACAACTAAAAGTATTGTAAATACAATTTGATGTTATGCATTATTGGAACTAAAAAGAATGTTGTATAAATTAAATAAATTTACAGATTTTCACTTTTACTATTAAATACAAAAGAAATTTTTACAAAACATGTATATTTCCTTTCCATTAGTAGGGAATAGAAGTGTCGACTATTAGAAAACTAAACTTTAAAATAGGACGCAGAAATGTAGCATTTAGTGCGTAATCTTACTATTCAAAAGTTCCAGAAAAAATGTTCCTGAAATTGATGTTATTTCAAAACAGAGCAAAAAATCAAAATCGATCATACCATGGCTAATTGGAATTCACGTGGCATTGCAATCAAGTCAAGTCCTTTGACGATTCAGCTGTTTCCCTTTGCGATATAGCAGGTATGGGCAACTTTTTAATAGCTAGAAATCTAGCTTCCATAGCTAGAAAATCATTTTGATTCACTGACAAATATTTGGAATATTTGGGAATTTTCTTTAAGAAAAGTAGAGGATATGATCAGAACTAAGAGCAAAGTAATTAATAATTGGACAAGAGAATGCAAAGCTAATTTAAGAGAATCGAAGATGTGTGCTGCAATTAAAACAGAACATATGAAGAAGAAAAACTACTACTAAGGAGAAAATAATATTTGAATTTTTTTGATTGATTTGATTTAAAAATCTGAGAAGTATAACGATAGATTTTCTTGATCAAGTGTTGTATAGTAAACTTCCTTTTTAACCAAACAGCTGAGATATGAAAACTACCTGGTCACAAATACCAATTACAAGAAGAAGAAATAATTTCCAATCAGGATATGAACAGCCTAGAGACCTTTAGAAAGATGCAACTATAAGTATTGTAAGTACAATGGGATGTTTGTACACGTACATTATTGAATACTAATGAGAACGTTGCACAAATAAAATAAATTTTTAACAGATTTTCACTTTGACTAGTAAACACAAAAGAAATTTTGATCAAAACATGAAAATGTTTTTCCACTAGTGGAAGATAGAAGTGTCGACTTGCAGGATCCGTCTTTATGAATGAAGGAATTACTACAGTAGCTGTTTCAGCTGTCGCCATGGTGATGGGAAAAATAATATCCAAAACGAAATATATTTAAATTAAATTCCGGGTGCGCTTTCTCCGTGTGATTTAGAACGATCGCTACAGTTTCATTTAAATTAGCATTATTATCAATGACCTTGCCGCAATGTACCCTATCCCAGTTTCAACGGGAACGTTTCCTATCATTACGTATCAATTTTTTTTTTTTTTTTGGAAAATCATTTAATAAATCGGACAAATCTGACTTCGTTGCAACAGTTCATAAAAAAAGCAAATCTACACTACCTGGCACCTTAAAGTTCTCATCTGCGACTTTTATGTGTTCCTAATTAATATTTAACATTTCTCTTTAATTTTTAACGTTATCTCTTTTTTTGACGGATGAAATCCGTGATTTTAGAAACAACAAAACAAAAATACAATTCTTTTACAAAATTTCCCTCCAAGTTAGAAATCGCAACATTACCAAAATATTTAATTTTTGTAGCAGGAAAATTTATTTCTGAAGTTTTCAAAGATCAAAGTCTTCTTGTTTCAGGATCTAATTTCTGCAATAACAACTAAATCGGCCATGGATCTTCTCCTAAAGATTTTAATCAAAAACCTTATCACTTGTATCAACTACATTCTCATATTGTATAAACTACATTTCTCAAATTCGTTGCATTAGCTTGAGAGATGCCTTCTTGTTCCATAAATATTTTAATTAACGCACGAAAAATTGTCTTCATTTTATCATGCCAGCCCATTCATTTTCTCCATGCTTCTTCATAGAAGTCATTGGACAACGTTACGTTTTAATCAAAGAAGCGGGTTATCAAACAGCAAACTCTTGAAATATTGAAATGTTTCGATTGGATTGTTGGTTTTATTGGCACAAGAGCCAGAAAAGGCCACGCATATGGTCAATAAGGAGCAAAAGCATTAAAATTCAGCGTGTGTTTAGTAAAAAAAGGAAAGGAACATAAAAATATAATAAAAGCTCTGAATCAATTGAATGATGTGTCGTGCAAATATAGATATTTAAATAAAATGGTAGAATTGTTGGTCATTCCAAAGTGAACTCAATCTAGCTAGCTCTTAAAATTAACATTTATTGAGAAGAGCACAATGAAACAAATTTCAAAATACACCAACATTTAACTCGAACACAAACGAAAAGAATTTAGATTAAAAAACGTTACATTTTACAGCAAGAAAAAATATGCGACCATCTCTTACAGAAAGTTGCAATCTACTGATTTATTTCAGTTCAATTGAAAAACCTCTAATCTCTTTTTCTATGGACACCAGATGGCATTCTACTGCCGATGAAAGGGTCCGTTACATTCTCCTCCCCTGTCTTCGTAGACGTCCCGGCATGAAGTCAGGATAGAATCTTTGGCTAAGGCGCGCAGTAAAAGGAGTACGTACAGGACGGGTTTGAACCTGAGTTCTAGATGCAGGTTGTGTACCCCGCACTCAAAGTATTGCTATCAATTGTGTTGAACGTGGCGGACGCCCCCTTTTTCTCAAAAGAGCTATTAGAGTCACAGGATTTGATGATCCTAATTGTTCTTGGCATGGTTTCATCTTTGAAACCATACCAAGAATAGGAGTTATCTCTGAAACAAAATTATCATTTTCAACAACTGATTTAAAATAGTGAACCACAAAATCGATCCATTTCTATACCATTAAGAGTAATAAAAAGTCCTAAATATTTAATTTTTCAGCAGGCAAAGTGATATTTTTCTCTGTTTGCTAGTAGTTTGTATAATTTGAGTCTTTAGAATACTTTTTTCAAATCCTCTAAGTGTTCTTAGAATGTTTGTGACATTATAATGATGGTAGGAAATAAGGTCACATCTTTTAAGCAGTTTTGAATTTATCAATTAACCTTTGGAAAGTTGATGGCGGTATTCTTGAATCCAAAAGGCATGCGGAGAAAACGATAAATACTAAATGTGCAGGCAAACGCGGCCTTGTATCTATCTGCAAAAGCGACACTAACTTGATGATATCCAGATTTTAAATCAATCGTACTCATATAATGAGTGTGTTTGGCGACTTGCAGAAGATAATCGATCCACGGTAATGGATAATTATCCTTTTTTCTTATAGAATTGAGCTTTCGATAATCGACGCAGAGACAAAAACTTCCATTTGATTTCGGAACCAAGACCATAGGAGCTGCATACAGCGATTCACACGGTTCGATTTTCCCTTCACTTAAAAGACACTATTTCAGATTTTAAAATTTCACTTCTATCTTGTGATATTCGATAGGGTGGAACGGCAACAGGTGGGTTGTTCTGAGTATCAATATGATGTTTGTCGTAGGGAATAGGGTCTCCCCCTAGATTGAACACTTCTTTTTATTCATTTAAGGTATCTATCTACGTTAAAAACACTGGTTTTCGATCACATTCGCGATTTTTTTACTGTCATTTCTTGTAGTGCACTTTTCTCTTTCTAAAAGTTGAAGAGTTTTCTAAGTGAATTAGAAAAAAAGTTACAGCGATTTTAAAATACCTTACAGAAACAAAACATAACAGGAAATGACATTCCGAAACCAAAATTTTTCTTCAATTTGCTAAATTTTAATATTTTCTCTTGGTTTTACTTTATAAAATAGTTTTATTTTATGTTACTAGCGAAAAGCCACCCTTTTAACACATAATTTCCTTATTTATTTATGAAAAATTGGCAACATCTGTGTTCATTTGCTGTTTTGCTTACGACCTCGTGTTTGCTTTGCTAATTTTGTCTTGCTTCATTTAAAAGAGAAATTTTTTACTTTTCTTAAAAATTTTTACAGTTTTCGACGTGAAGTTTCTTTCTTAATGGGTCATCTGAGAAATTCGCTCAAAGAAGCGAAAATTTTCTGGAAATCAGTAAAATTCTGGATGTTCAAAAAAAAGCACTGAAAGTGAAATTCTTGCCAATTCTACTGATGTTACTACTGCAAGTTCTTCAAAACTTAGAGGTAATAACTATTTGCATATGAAAAGTTCTTCAAATCCTGATGAACTACTTGGAAAATAATGGAGATTGAGATTTTAGTGTCAGTGTTAACTATATTATGTTGTCCCATGTGTTTGAAAAAGGAGCTCTGCTTAGAAGAAGATTCTCGTTTTGGTTTGTGCTCAAATTTTTTATTAAAATGCCAGAATTGCAAATTTCATAAACGATTTGCTTCATCAAAAAAGATTAAACAATGCTAATGACATGAACACTTTACTTGTGTATGGTTTAAGGCTAATTGGAAAAGAGTATACTGCAGGTAAAAAACTGATCTCCATGCTAGATATGCCTTTTCTATCTAAAGCAACTTTCAGAAGGCAACACTTCTGAAAACTATTTAAAGATGCTGAAAAAAGTATGAAA
Organism: Argiope argentata; assembly: GCA_026289955.1. Lineage (NCBI taxonomy): Eukaryota > Metazoa > Arthropoda > Arachnida > Araneae > Araneidae > Argiope > Argiope argentata. The sequence continues at coordinate 970,977 of JAOUZG010022412.1, forward strand.
GATGCAGCTGAACAACTAAAAATTTCAAAATAATCACAGCTTAACATTGTAGATTGTGGAGTATTTGTGGATGGCACTTGGCAAAAGAGGGTTTTTTTCTCATTGAATAGCCTTGTAAGCTGTATATCGATCGACAGTATTGGATATTGAAGCCATATTGCAGTTTTGCAGAATCTGCAAAGCTTTCTCAGAAAAACAAAAGCTGCAAATAAACCACATATATGTAAAAATCACGATGGTTCAGATGCACGCATGGAGACAATTGGAGCCTCCCGTATGTTTCAGCGTTCAAAAAATAACCAGACCTTGCATTATGCTGAATACTATGGAGATGGAGATTCTAAGACCTATGATGCTGTAAATGATATCTATGGGAAGGACTCTGTAAAGAAATTGGAATGTACTGACCATATGCAGAAAAGAGTTCGAACTTGGCTTCGAAAATTGAAAAAAGTGCACTAAAAGAATTGGTGGAAAAGTAAAATAAACTGATCGCTTTATTGTAAAATTGGAAAAATACCATGGGAAATACCATATGTTAATAGAGTTATAATTTGAGCATGGAATTTCTTTATTAATTAAAAAGAGGAGAATAGTGTTGCAAGTAGTTTCACTAAAGAAACCTTTGATTTCAAAAGCTACACCGAAAGTGAACCTGATTTATTCTGTTCGGAATCTCCATCCCCAACTACCAGTTATACCCCCGATCCAGAGCCGGATCTTGATTACCATAGTTGGAGTTAATAGGAACGCAGACCGCGAATAAAAAAGCAATATTACCAACAAAAGGAGGCAAAACAAAGAGGAGAAAGACACACGAAAATAATGATTCCCCAATTGACGAAAAAAATTTATTCCTTCTCCCCCCAAAAATTTGCCGTGCCGGAAGATATGAGCAATTACTTCAGATCAGCTTCTAATCGTCAAGCCTGTAAGTTTTTTTATTCCTTTTTCGCTTGAAAGCAATATGCAAAGTGCTCTAAAATTACATTTCAGATTCGACCGTCAACTTCCTTATTTTGGCTTGTACAGAATAAAAACTAATAAGGATTTAATTTGGGTATTAATATAATTGAATTCTAATTATCGACTGGCTAATATAAAAATAGAATGCCGAAAACTTTGCCTTACACCCTTAAAATTATTTTATGCAACTAAAATCGCAAAATGTTTTTAAATTTTGCAAAGAAAAGTATGGTCCTTCGAAAGAAGAGCCTGTTAAATTTGAAATGAAATATTCCACACCAGAAGAAAGTAAAAAACATGAATTATAAAACTTTGGCTGATGTTGCATTAGCTAACGAAATTAATGATCCATATGAACTATTTTATGATTACTCATATCTAAGTTCTGGCTGCGACAGAAGTCATTCCAAAATAGCAAACGAACATGAATATGATCATGTGGAGCATTTAGAAAATGCTAAAATGTTTGAACATGTATCTGATAAAAAAAACGTGCTGCTAAAAGTGCAGTTGAAAGTGTTTTTGTAAAACTTTTGATTCTAAACTTGACGTGAAACAAATTGCCAATATATAAACAGACGGCGTAAAGAGAATGGAAATTATATTGAAGAAAATTTTTCTATTGATTCAGTTGGTGAAGCATGGTACTATTGCTCAGAAGTTAAACACAATTATAAAGATATTGCTAGAAGAATCTTAAATGTTTTTATTAAAGGAATGCCTAGGAAAAGGTACGTCGTTTTACTGGGCGACTATAAAAGTGGAAAGAACCACATTCGAAAACGACTTTTGTAAGTTTTTTCCCCAAATGCTTTACAATTGATCATCAGCTCAAAAATCTTTTCAAATAGAATAATAAACTTCCAAGTAGAATACAATGAATTCTTAAACAAACATTGAGTTAATTCAGAATCAGAATAACTTTTATAACATATGTTCAGGGTTATCAGAATCGAGAATAACTTTAACCATTCTAGATCATTATTAAATCCTGTATTCTCTAAAGTCGTATCAGATTACTCTAATCCTAGTTAAAGCAAATATATTCAGTTGAACTTTATTAATAAAGCAAATTCTGAAATAGTTTCGTTTTAAGAACACTCTTCTAATTTAGTTTTGTTCGCTAACTGTTTAAATCCAAAGTAGATATTTATTCTCATTTGATATTCGAAATACTTTTTTATAATATATTTCAAATATTTATTTAATGAGCCATTGCATATTTAAAAAGCAAGAGTTCTTTGTCAATTATAAATTCTGTGTCAATTATCTAAACATATATCATGACTCAATTCCAGCGTTGCTGTTCGGGCGCCAAATTATGTGGCAATCGGAAAACTTATGAATATTGAAAATAGGTAGGCATTACTCACCTCGATTACGGTCGCTCTTTTCGCGCTGAAATGAAGTCAACTCGAATGTATGAATTGACATCAATGCAAATTACTATAAAATTAAATTTGAGAGCCAATCTGATAAGTATCAAAACGTTTAGTTAGGTGATATTATTATTTACAGGTTTTCTAGTAAAAATATATGCGATGTTCTAACACCGCACGTGTCCAAGTTTCTCCGAAACCATATTTACAAAAAAAATTTCACTTCTTATTGCCACTTCCGAAAAGAGAAACTTACCTCTCACGGAGGCTTGATTGTGACGCAACATTCCCCCACCTCGAATTTGGGGGTTCAAAACTAAAAAAAAAAGGTAAATATAAAGATAATACAGGCATACACTTTCAGATAACAAAAAGGTACTAATAGCAACATAAGTAATTCAAAACATTAGAATGCAAATTTAAAGCAATATTTTAGAGTTCGATTATAGAAAGTTCAAAAGTTTATTCAGAAGTGTGCAAATCTAGTCTTTTAACTGGTTTATTTCTTGTCCGGAGCGAGTCACGGGAACTGTTTCATTTGAATCTGCATTGAAATTCGTTCCTAGAAACCTCTCCACCAGGGAAAAGACGGTGGGTGAAACATCCAACGAATTTCGTTTACTCTAAATTCACTTTAAATTATAGTCCAATCTAATTTTTTCTAAGCTTTGTTTAGCCCTGTAAAATTTGTTCCATTGTCTGAGTACATCACAGAAATTCGTCCTCTTCTGGCAGTAAACCTAAGCATAGCTTGAATGAAGTCATTTGTTCTAAGTGACGGTAGTACCAAATGGACCGCTCTAAAGACGGCACTAGTAAAAAGTACTATCCACACCTCTAAGATTAGATTTAGTCATAAGAGGTCCAGCTAAGTCAACACCTGATACTTGAAAAACTGCTGCCAACTCTTTTCGGTCTTTTGGAAGAGGCGGTAAAGGTACCTCAAAATGTTTCATTATTTTCCTTTTACACGCTAAGCATTCTTTGATAACACTTTTGACAGTCTTTTTCCCTTTCAGTATCCGAAATGTTTCACGTAAAATAGTAAGAAGAGTTAATGACCCAGCATGTTTGTTAGCAAGATGTTCTTGGCCATAATTCTTCTTACTGTTAAGTGTTTCAATCGTAGAATTATTGGAAAAATAAGTTCTTTCGATTCTTCATCGTTTATCAATCTGGACTTTAATCGTAAAATCCTTTATTAATCTTCAAATATTATAAGGCCTTTAAATTTTTTTCGTGTTTTCTAGTTAGAGTAACATTCTTTTTCTACTACATGAAAAATAATCTTTTCTGCGTTTAACAATTCAAGTTTTGTGTGATTTTAAAAGAGTGCAGTTAGTGGACGAGGCAAACGAAGAAGGCCTGCTGCCAGACTCATCGGTGCAGCAGCCATAACAACCCCCTGTGGCCATTCAATTAGGCAACGGGATGTTGTAATTCAACCGAGTGGCTTTTCATTTAGAGTATACAGGTATGCCTATGTTCCCAGAGACGTTCTCATATGTGCCACCTCCAACTGTGTCCTCTTCAGATTTGAGGAATATGCCATTTCTTATGCCAGCTCCCCAATTTTCAAGTGGAACCAGTTTGGAAAAAATGATTATCATCGAAGATATGAAAAGACAAATTGCGCAGCTTCAAAATGCCCTAAACGATCTTCAAAAGGAAGACATGTAAATACTCTTTTCAGATATGCTTTTTTTGTTCCAATAAAATAATTTTAATTTTAAAACAAATGTCTTTTTTGGTGTGCGTTTGTAAGTATTGCTTTTTTTCAGCCATGAAATCTTGCTAGAATTATTTAAAGTAAGAACCTCTGAATAGATAAAATGTAATTAGATCACTTTATGAACGGGTTGAAGTAATTTTTTTAAAAAAATAATTATCCTTTTTTTATGTGTCATTACTTAAAGTAATGTGTGTTTCTTTTCTCAATCTCGACTTGAAATAATTCAACAAACTCTATAAAAAGTGAATATTTTTGTGTGAGAAAAACTCTAAGATTCATTTGTCTTTTTACATAGATAACAAGAGATTAAATAATGATGGTTATCCATCTCGACTGTATGTGAAAAAAATTGCAATCATGAATGGTTGACAAACTGGATAAAAAAAGGTCCAATAATGAAATGGTGATTAAACTTGATGTTGACACCACCAACCTATTTTTTTTGTCTTTGCCCATGTAGGCGAATCGGTTGTGGAACCTTGGGAACATCCCAGGCAGCAAGAATCGTTGGAAAAACATTGGCCATTGGTTGTATCCATTGGCTACAGCTCGCGAATATTTCGCTGACGTTGGCGTTGCATTGGCGTGATGTCGTATTCTGGGCAGAAATTTTGCGATCGTATCTGAATCTTGTATTTAGCTTGGCGCGACCTCGTACGCCTACTTAGTAAAAATGGTCGTTTCAATGTAATCGCCCCATACTCGGGCCGATATCAGGATTCGGCGCTTTTCCCAGACGACACTTTGCGAATATATTTTAGGAATTTCCCATGAATCACCTGGTGCTTGTTTTATTTTGGAATTCAACCAACAACGTGTGCTATCATTTCAAGAAACTTAGTAAGTGTAAATATATTTATTACTGTATATTTTTAATAGTATAGTGTTTATTCTAAATAGTGAATAAAAAGGATTTTTTTTTGTGTGTGTTAAGGTTGTTCGAACTTATTGATTACCTGATACAAAGAGTTGTAAGTGATATTATTAGCGTTAGGTGAAAACGACTATTAGGCCTAATAAATATTTGAGTTAACGATCCATTGTTAATCACTCTATTTCATTTAAGAGCAAAAACTTTGTTTATTGAGTTATCGTCAGTTCTTCTCTTGCGTGTATTTTTTTTCTAAGTGATTTTATGTTTCATGTTTTTATTTTGTACTTAAGTTATTGTAGTTATTTTTCCTCTTTTACAATTTCTTTCAGTTAACAATTTCAAATGAAAGAGATTTTTAAAAGGTATTAAATAACACTCTTATGTTTTGGTATTTCAATAAGTTTATGTAATTATTATTTTTTATTTTGACGTGAGGCTAGAAACAGCTTAGCCCAGTAGGTGTTAACGCGCCAAAGCAAGCAGCCACCGTTTTCTCTAATATGGTGAAGTACTTGAGGGATGCGATATTAATTTGAAGTACTTCCTATAATTAGCTATGTCCTAGATGCAAAAGAATGACTAATTATTTTTATAAAGTTATATATTGAAAGACTATTTACACTTCATCTGGAATATTCAATAATGAACGAAGAACATATTATCGAGTATGAATAACAAAAAGGAGGCTTCTTGGTCGGTTAAGCGGGTGCTCGATTAGCCCTCCTAAGTTCCGCCGGTCAACGGCGAAGTAGCGTCGTGCTGTTCGTTCAGGCAACCAACGCCTAGTGAGACTCCAACCGGAATGACGAGGAGTGCCTCTTCTCTCCGATAGGGTGAAACCAGCTCCTGCCGGTTTAGTAGAAACTAGATGGAGCTGCCATCTATCGAGGATCTGAAAATATATTTGTAGCTGCTGGAAGAAAATTGTTTATTATGGTGCTGCAATGGCAACCCTTTTTAGCTTTCGCATTGGAAAGAGGAGCCCGCAAGATTACACAAGCTCGTTGCTGGCGACTTTTGGGGAAAGTGCGCCAAGTAGGCGGTTAAACTACGATCGTATTTGTAGGGTTAGGAAGAAAATCTTTAAAACTTGGGATTGAGTAAGCATTTTTGAATAATCTAATATAAATAATTTTTAATTGTGTCATATTTCGTAAAATAATAACAAATTTTACTCCCATTAGTTTGAGTTGTTTTTATTTTTCTTTGTTATTGTAAACACTATTAAAAGTTTGTGTACACTACCATTATCCCAGCAAAGCTATTATAATGCCTATGAAGTTCTGTAAAACGTTTGCACGTTAATTACACGTCTTCATTTATCAACAAATATTTATTGTACTTTTAAAATAAGTGGAAGCTCAATCATTATTCTAATTAAGAATTCATCAGATCTGGTCACAAAGGGAAAGTTAACCTGAAGAAAAGCATATACATAATTTATCTGCATTGCTGAAAAATTATGATAAACTCATAATTTTAAACAATGACTGGACATTGAATATAATGCCTAAAACTGACTGCAATGTATGAAAATTCATATTTCATACAATTTTTAAAAATGACAAAATATGAAATATATCTCCTATTCAATGAATGGAAATTTTGTGCACTTCAAAACTGAAAATACATTTGGAGGTAAAATACATTCTATAATCAATCAGAAAATATGAGCAACAAGAAAATTTCTTCTTGTTTCTTTGAAAACTACTGTGAGAGATTCTATTCCTGAAGTCGACAAGAGGCAATATAATGTGTGAGCTGGAGTATGGTTTCTAGTGATTGTAACTGCAGAGGGAAATTTGAAACAATTCTATGTAAGATTTCAATTCAATTTATGCCTTAAGAACTTGCTTAGAATTGAAAATATTCCTGACCATTAAATTCCTGTCAGGTCAGTTCCATTTTGTCAGCCCAGTGGAAGCAGCCAAGGCGTTTTCAAACTTATGTGTTAAACAAAAGACCAAAATATAATATGCCTTTGCATGAAAGATATGAAATGCATTTTCAAATGTTATCCAAGCCTACTACATTACAACAAGTAGGTTAATTTCAATTTCAAATATTTTTTGTATGAAAGCTTTTTTCATTTATAAGAAAAGAATCCATTTTATATTGTATATCTTTCCTTTTTCTTTATATATTTTGAATAAATTTTATAATAGCAGCCTCTTTTTTTCAGAATAACAACTCAAGTTATGTTAATTCTAGTTAACTGAATTAATTTTTCTTTTCATTTAAATTCTTTGTTTTTGTTCACAATTTTAAATGTTCAAATGAAAGAAGTTTTAAAAAGTACTAAATATCATTCTTAGATTTTGGTATTGCAATAACATTTGTATAATTATTTTTATTTTGACATGAGGTTTTAAAGGATTAGCAGAATATATTTAAATATATTTACTGTAAAATTCAAAACAGAAATTTCTTTAAAACTTGAGATAATGTAGTCATTTTTTAATACTCTTATATGAATTGTTTCTAATTATTTCATAAAATAGTCACAAATTTTACTCCCATTAGTTTCAGATATTTTTATTTTTCTCTATTATTCTAAACATTATAATAATATTTGCATAGAGAGTCAATATCAGAATGAAAACATTATCATGTTTATGAAGTTCTATAAGATTTTTGCTTGTTAAATACTTTTCTCCAATTATCAAATATTTTACATGTACTTTTTTTAATAAAAGGGAAAACTCAACAATTATTGTTTTCTTTGGCTCATGAAAACTGATGAAAAAGGATAAAGGAATCTAAAGAAATGTTACTTATATATAGCAGATAATTCAGTTATACATATATATAATATTTACATAAATTGTGTGGTATTTATATAAATTTGTAGAAATTTTAAATTCTTCTAGTATTATAAATATTTTTTTATAAAAAAATTAAATAAATTTTGTTTATGAATGGTGGACAATATTATTTATTCATATAAATCATCGAGTCAGTTTCAGGATGCTGCTTGGGTGTACAAGTTCATTACTTAAAATTCAGCCTAAAATTTGAAATAGTTATATCATTTTACTTTGTATTTGTGAAATTTTATTTAATAAAGGTCTTTTTGAATAAATTGTGTTTTTTTCCTATCTCCAAAAAGTAAAAAGGGGAAAATAATATATATATATATATATTTAAACATTTGTCAGAAGTAATTTTTTATAATTGAAAATGTTAGTTTGGAATTTGGCATTTGTTTAGAATTTTCGTGAAATGTTAAAGTTAATCATAGACCAAATTTGGTTCTTATGCTACAAAACCAAGTTTAAACTTATGATAAATAAATAAAAAATATTACAAATTTCAAATAATTTATTTATTTGTAAAATGTTGTCTATTAGACACTAGCTAACACTAACATTTATAATGAAGTATTAAGTTTCTTCAACAAGTATGTAAGTTAATAGTAAACATAAAGAATTTCATGCAAATAAAATGAAGAAACATATAATAGGAATGGCATAATTTAGAATTTTAAACAATTTCTAACCATTGCATTAGAAAAAATAGGGAAATGTTCAAATTATGTTTAAATAGAAATTTGTGCTTTATTCATTATTTTTTGGTAATTGTCTTGTAGAATGTTATTTATTACACACTCCCTAGCACTAACATTTATAATAAGGTATAAAGTTTCTTCAACATGAAGTTTGTAGTTTCATATAAATGAAAGAAGTGTTGCATTTTGTGTATGGAATTTTTGTATAATATTCAGAATTTGTCATAGATCAAATTTGGTTCTTTTGCCACAAAAACAAACCTTACTATACATAGATCTAGAAAAGATATTTAAAGTAACTTGTTAAATTGTGCTTGTAAAAATATTGCCTATTGAAGAAACACATAATAGGAATGCTATAATTTAGTGTTTTAAACAATTTTTAACCAATGCAGTAAAAAAAAGGGGATGTTCAAATTATGTTAAAATAGAAATTTGTGTTTTATTCATTTCATTTTAGTAATTCTTTTTTTATTGCTTACATTAAACAATATAAAAGCTTATAGCAAACTATAAGAATATATATATAGTTCTATATATATTATATAGAACTATATAATCTTTTTAATTAGAATTATATAGTCTTATATAGAAAATAGAATTATATAAGAATAATATGCTTTGAAGTTTCATGAAATAACTTAAAATTAACAAATGGTATAGGCAATATTGTCGCGAAGATGAGATGAATGTAGTAAAGCTAACGAGAATAAACACACTCAAGCTGGACTCACGATTCTTTTTTGATTGTCTCACTAATTTCGAAACTACTTATATACACTTTAAAAAAACCTTCTAGAATTTGAAGGCCTGCAGAAAATTAGGAATACATTTACATAATACACATTTGCATACTTAACACAAAGAATGACAAATTAAAATTGAAACAGAAATGAATTGAAAGTTCCCATAGCAACTTGCTCCTCTTGTATTCGAACCCGTGATCTTCGGATTACGAATCCCGTACTCTACTGACTAAGCCATCGAGGCGCTTGGTTAGGAACAATTTTCGCTTCAATATTAAAAATTTAATAGTATATATATACTCACACAATTGAAACTATGATTAAGTTAGCAGTTTCTCCCATGCATTTAATAATGGAAATAAATAGGAATTATAAATGAAAGAAACTAACATTATATAGAGATATAAGATTATATTATTAGAAATAAGACTGGCAAGTGATCAAATTTAAAACTATTTCTGATAATTTTAACATTTGTTTATTTTCCTTAGAGGAGTAAAAAAAAATGAAATTTGAAAATTTGTAGAGTAAGATTGTGGCAAAATAATATGCTATAATAATAATTAAGAAAGTCAAAGAGTTAAAATTAAAATAATGAAACATATCATTCTATGAAAAGCAAGTGTTTTATGGAATTTTAAATTAATAAAATAAATAGCAAACAAAAATATTCATAAATAAAAAAGAAAAGTAAACTACTTAAAATATTTCTTATTTTCATTCGTTTGAAAAACAATATGAAAGGACAATAATTTTAACTATTATAACACTAAATCATAGGGTTTAAGAAAACTAAATAACCCATAAACTAATATTTAAATTTGATGCGGCAAGTGTTCCATAATAAATCGCCTAATGATTGATATTTGGCCTCCCATTGCTAAAAAGCATTGGGAAATGGTTGGTAACGTATCGCCCATTGCTAAGATACATTAGGAAATGATTGGCATTGGTCGCCCATTACTAAAATATGCATTAGGAAATAGTTGGTAATGGATCGCCCATTGCTAAAATACATTGGGAATTGGTTGGCATTAGATCGCCCATTGATAAAAAACATCGGGAATTATTGGAATCACGTCCGCCATGATAAAACACGTCGGGGAACGATCGGCAAATGCATCGAAAAGAAGTTGCCGCGATCATCGCCAGGCGTTCCGCCGTGGGACAAGACCAATGTTAGCGCGACATCGGCTTCCGATCTCGGCCCGACGTCGCGCGTTCTGCGTTGCGATTTGTGGCCAATGGTTGGCCTACGATCTTTTGCTGCTTGGGATTCATCTATTAAATACAATTTTTTTCAGGGTTCACCGAGGTTGGAATGTAAAAACTAAAATGAAATGCCATTTTTTTAAAAGGTCGCTACCATTTGTTCATGGGAAACAAAGATTGAAAATGGGAACCCTTTTGCCAATGAGGCGTCGTGCGAAAGACAGGTAGGTCCAAAAAAAGGGATTTGGATAAAAAAAAAAGGGGGGGGTACCGGTGCTCATATATTTTTAGAGCGATTGTACTATTACTCGGATGTTAGACCTAATTTTAAAGATATCGCTAGAAGAATCTTAAATGCCTGTATTAAAGGAAAGCCTAGGAAAAGGTACCTCTTTTAACAGGGTGTTTATAAAAGTAGAAAAACCACATTCGCAAACGCCTTTTGTAGGCTTTTATTTCAAATGGTTTACAATTGATCATCAGCCATTATACAAAAATCGAAAAAAATAATAATAAACTTCTTGTTTCCACTTCCGAATAGAGAAACATACCTCACACGGAGTTTGTTCGTGACCCAAGAGGCAACGAGATTATTTCGTCAAAATTCTTAATTAGAGCTGGGTCAATAGTGCTTGCTGATTGAAATTCAAATCTACTATGTGGTTTATGGACCAGAATATCAATACCTGCTGAAGTGTAGAAGGAATTTTATGAATGTCCTCTGGTTGTATTAAATTGGCATCCCCAGTTCTTGTGGTGCGCATTTACATTATTGCCTGATCGGCGTTAATCGCATTATTTTTAATTCTGTAGTAGTTCACAACCCTTATATGAAGCTTGGTGGCCTACTTTATTACAATTGATGCAATAGGGTACGGAGATTTTATCTTTAATTTCGCATTGATTTATTGGATGATATTTATTGCATTTTAAACATCACGGCTTCATTTCGTAGCAGTTAGTCGTATGATAGATGTTAGATACGACAAAAAAGACACCGTATTCATGTCCCTTTATCACTATTACTACGAAAAAAAAAAGAAAAAATACTTAGCTAAAATTCGAATGTATACACAATGGGGAAAAACAAAACAACAACGATACAAACAATACTATACGATACAAATCACAAATTATTACAGTTGCCAAAACAAAATACAGAAAAGTTGAACAAACAAATAATGAATAGATTAATTCCACATACTCCCACCTTTAATAATGGGCTTTATCAAACGTTAAACAAATTCAAAGTTCATAATCTTCAAGTGTAGATGGAAGTTTCCTCTCTCAAGTACTTTTTGTAGTAGCTAGTTTATGCAGTTTTCCTGTAGAGCAATTTTATGTTCATTAGAGTTTACCTCGAGATACTGTTCACCAACGTAATCCGTACCAGTACTCCTTGATTCGACTTTTTCCACCCTCCCAGCTGAAGATTTGATCTCAAGTGGGAACAATCGTTGGTCAGGTCGGAGAAACTCATCAGTGCTTGTTTTGAGATTTCCCAATCGGGTATTACGTCTTTTCCAGGAAAAGTAGAATTGATACGTTCCATTGGTCAAAAAGTTCTTTTGATGTCCTCCTTATCAACTAAGACTCTTTCCCCAATTTCCAAAGCTGTTTTCATTAGTCTTTTTTAATGAGTTCACCAAGATACTCTGATCTAAATCCCTTAAGTCTTCTCTCAATTTTTGTAGATATCGTAACCTTTTTGAGAGACTGGTTTTATCAAGGTGGGCCAAATGAGGGACTCCCACCGTCTGAATATCCTGTAGAAACATAGCAGGAGTTATAGAACGCAGATCAGCCGAGTTTTCAGAAATATAGGTTAAAGGAATTTATCGCTGATTCACTATCACAAAGTAAAGTCATCAATTCTTCATAAGAAAGCCAAACATTGCCTAGGACACGGCTTAGAAGTTTCTTGACAACTTGTACTAATCGTTCCCAAAATCCGTCCCACCAAGGTGTTCGGACGGAAAAATAACAGCACAGTTTTCTTAAGTATAGCTTTATTCGAATAAATCACATTTATATATATAGGCAGAAACAACACTAAAAATGACGTCACATAACAGCGTCATCTAGCGGTGAGCGTGGCTGAATTATTGCTCGAACATGCCGCCCACCTTGAAATAATATTTCAATATTCATACATAATGTAAATACAATAAAATATACAGAATAAATATCATCAATATACTCGGAATCAGAGTCAGAACTACTGTCAGTGTCGGAAATATCGTCAGGAACATAGGTCATATCACTCGCGAAACGCTTCCTACCAGACATCTTTGAGCTCTGAAAAGCGCGCGCAAAATACTAAAAAGATTCTTTTTATATTTCGCAGAAACGTGGACAACTAATGCCATCTGTTAGTCGACATCTAAATAAACAATTAAACATTGCAGAAAAGCCGAAATGAAACCATGAACGGGGAAAGAGCGGGTTGCACACTTAAATAGACGGCAAAAACCCATTCCCGCGATAATCGCGGGTTGCGCAAATTGTGCTACTTCTACGTTGCCCGTGGAAATCGCGGGATGCGCAGTAAAAGGATTAATAAAAAATCCTTTATTTCAAATTAGTCTGCATTTATACGTGACATTGCTTGGTGGAGGTACCGGGTAACCTCTAGCATATCTGGGCAACGGTTCCCGGTCAACTAGGACGGCGTCCTAAAATCCTCAACTGACCCGACAATCCAGATCCCTCGATCCACCGAGACAAAGCCGTCGGATACAAGGGCTGCCTCCTGAATTCGGACCATGATTCCTCCTGGAGGATCGACGGGAGATGAATACAAGAATAAGTTACCTACCATTGTGGTGACTCCTACCCTCGCAACCGAAGCAAGAAAGCCAGCTATTTTTGCGGAGATCCCGGATAAGACCCTACGAGATGGTTGAAAGAGTACCAAAGGGTGTCGAAGTACAATCGTTGGGATGACACCTTACAACTTGCGAACGTTTATTCATCCTAGATGGAACGGCTAGGCAATGGTATGAAAACAACGAAGAAGCACTTACTTCGTGGACTGTTCTCGAGACAAAATTGAAGAACACCTTCGGAGACACGGAAACCTGCGTCAGACGAGCACAGGGCTATCTGAAGTCCAGGGCGCAAAAACCCGGTGAAAGTGTGCAGTCCTACATTCAAGACGTACTGGGACTCTGTCACCAAATTGATTCGAGCATGTCCGATGAAGACAAGGTTTCGCACCTGATGAAGGGAGTCGCAGAAGATGTGTTCCAAGCCCTTCTTACGAAAGAGGTGAAGAACGCAGAAGGGCCAAGTGGTGCCTAGACATTGAAGACTTAAAGCAGAAGAGAGTGGATTGGTTGGTTGGCGCAAAAGCCTGACATGGCCATACTGGCTTAATCGATGGTAAAATTACAGAACGATGAAGTATAAAAACATTAGTCTTTGGAAGCTTAAAATATAGAAATTAGGAAAGGATAGTAATACTGAAACGCTAAATTATATGGTAAAAACCAATAGCCTTCAAAAAGATTTGGATGGGGTTGTACTCCCACCAGGTCATGTGTATTTAAAATCAATGAATTAAAGAAACGTGTGGGTTGGTGGTTAAAAGCTGGATACTCAATTAAAATATATGAAACACTGAAATTAACAAGTCATGTTGAACACATAGGACAGTTTTCACCAAATAAAAGGTGTTTATGGGTAAAACGTGTATGGCCAATGCGAAGTTTTGCTAACTTGACGTCAAGACCACGTACTGGAATACCAGGCCAGACCGAAATACATGACTTAATCGAATGTAATTTATTAAGTACTTGCTGGTTCCAAGTTTCCTGCCAGATTGAACGTATACGTTGCGCGAAATATATTTTTGCATCACAGTATGGAAGGTTTCTTTGCAGAAGAGTAGATGCAGTTTTAGCAGCAATATCCGCCTTCTCATTAGCCGCAATGCCAACATGGCTGGGAACCCAGCAGAATAAAACCTTAAAATTTTTCTTTTGGAGTAATCTCTTTCTTCCTATTTTGGAGGGCTGAATTCCACCATTTGCTGTATACGTTAGTTTTTATTTTCTTGATTTTATAAGTTTCCTTGCAGGCTTTGAGTATTGTTGTATGGAGGGCTATTGTGGCTTCATCTAAGTCGCTTTTGCATCTGCTTTCTTTGATTTTTGTTTCCAGTTCCGGTATACTTTTGGTTAGGAGGTTGAGCATTTTACTGTGGCCCCGTAAGCAGTTTTGAATTTTTTATATTTAAATTGGGTTAGTTCCGTGTTGAGGTCTATTTGGATATATTTATGGTCGCTATGCGAGTAGAGTTCCAGTACTGACCACCTGGTGGAGTTGGTCATTTCCGTGCCTTTGGTGAGGATGAGGTCTGGCCATCCTTTCGAGAAGTTATGTTCGAATGTGGGAGGAGCGTCTGTCTCGTTCAGGAGGTAGAGTTCTTTTGCCAGGATGAAGTCCTCTACTAGGGATCCTCTACTGTCTTCATTGGGGTAACCTCATAGTCTATTGTGGGAATTCCAGTCAGCTGCTATTATCAATTTTCATCTTTAATATTGGCTATTAGTTGGTCGATCTCTTTTATGGCTTCTTGGATATTAGCGTTAGGTGAGGAGTTGTTTGAAGTTAAATTTATTGGGCCCGTTTTCGTTTGGATTTTGATTTTTACGCTATTTTCAGAGGATAGTAAGAGGGGTTTCGTGCAGGTGGGGAGAGTGATTATTCCTGCTTTTTTGTTTTTGGAGGTGAATTGATGCCATGATCTTGGGATTCCGGCTATTGTTCCTTCTAGAATGTATGGTTCTTGTACCAAGATGATGTTTGGATGTAGCTTGGTCGAGGTATCTATAAGGGCTATGTTTGCTAGTTCCGATCTCCTTAGGTTAATTTGTAATAGTCGGAGGGGAGGAGCTGGTTTCTTTTCATCTGTTTGTTTGCCTGGTTGTGTGGATCTACTTATTTGGGTGGCGCTGTTCATCAGTAGTCTCGTTTTTTTATAGAGCTACCTCTCCCTTGTAGCAGGCCCCTCAGGGGCTCACCTACTATAGGTGAGTACGGGTGTCCCAATCCCGAGGTTCCCAGGGATCTTTCCTCCCTTTATGTTTATCCTCCTCTACGCCTTCTACTGTCTGCTTTATTTTTCTATCCCTCGACGGCAAGCGAGGGAGCTCTCCATGAGAAGCTGTCGCCACTCTGCTTGCTTCCTGCTTCTTATGGACAGCCAAAGTCCCCACGTGTTGGCCGTGCGTGGCAACCCATTTGAAAGACGGGTGGTGCACTGTGGTCCCCGGTGTATCAATCGGCTGGTACCTAGTCGCCTGAGTGGCTAGTGTGCTAGGGATCAAGCGAAGGGGTTACTTCTTGGGCTTGGCGTTAAGGGTGGTCACTGTCCCCGGGGGTAACTCTGAGCGTATAGGTTACGATTAGCACTAGGGTAAGTGCCGAGGCTGGGAATGGCCAGAGCCGGTGGCTGCCTTCCCTTGTTGGGCTCCGTGGTGGGCGGTGCCGTCGGACCTGAATTTTCTTGATATCGTATGGGGCCTAAATCTAAATCTCCCTTCAGTGGGCATCACAAGAAATCAAACTTTTTCCCAATTCCACAAACTTTTGATTGTTATTTTATTGTTAAACGACTGTCTGATAGTGAAGAAACATTTAATAATGTTTCACCATTCCTTGTGCAGAAGGCTATTTCTGCGACTGTAGGTGAAGTATCCTCTATACGCAAAATGCGTTCGGGTGATTTGTTAGTGCAAGTATCCTCCAAGAAGCAAGCCCAACAAATTATAAAATTAAAAGCTTTAGCCTCTATACCTGTTTCTGTTAGTTCCCACACCTCTCTAAATTATTCCAGAGGAGTTATTACATGCGGAGAACTGTTCAATGTTGCAATAGATGAAATATGTCATGAACTAAAACCCCAAGGAGTAACGAATGTCCGCCAAATTAACATACGGAGGGATGGACAGCTCCTTCCCACTAAGCACTACATTCTTACTTTCCATAACCCCAAATTACCAGAAAATATATATGTCGGATACATCAAATTACCTGTTCGACAATATATCCCAAACCCATTAAGATGTTTTCAATGTCAGCGTTTTGGCCACTCGAAGGCCAATTGTCGTGGGACACTCACTTGTGCCCGCTGTTCAGAAAAAGGTCATGACGGTCAGCAGTGTGTTGCAGCTGAAAAGTGTGTCAACTGCAATGGTAGTCACCCTTCATTCTCCCGAACATGTGAACGCTGGCAATTGGAAAAAAAAAATAATCACAATTAAAGTAAAAGAAGATATATCTTATGCTGAAGCCAGGAAAAAACTTCTGATACAAACTCCCCAACCTGATATGAGTTATTCTTCAGCTGTCAAAAAATCATTTTGTGAAAACTGTGCTTGTCCAAATTGCACAAAAAACGCAGCCAAAACCAAAATACCTCCGTTACCATCCGATTCAGAAACTGAAAATTCCACTACTAGTGCTCCTGAGCTTGTCAAACCAGTAGTTCAAAAATCAAAAACTAAATCAAATAAATCTCTTAAGTTAAAGTTGTCCAAACGTGGTCTTTCTTCAAAAGATATCGCACCAACACTGAAAAAAATAAATATTCGAAATTCAGTTGCCCTGGGACTAGCAAATCAGGGCGTTGTCCACAAGGACTTAACGTCCATTTTTAGTGGTTCAACAAAGAGTCCCGAACTCATCTCACTCCATCCATCTGAGGAGGAGGATGAAGAATTAAAAATGTGTTGTGATGTTTCGCAACCTTTGACATCTGGAAATATTTCTTCGCCAATTTCAAGACTCTCTTAATGGGTACCTTCCTTTCATGGAATTGTCGCGGCATTCGGTCCAAACTTAATGACATCAAGACCATTATCAACACCTTTCATCCTATCTGTTTCAGTGTCCAAGAAACCTTCTTGACACCTAACATCTCTATAAAATTACGCGGTTATAATTGTGCTAGGAAAGATGCAGGCACAACATCTCATCCGTCTGGTGGTGTCTGTATTTTAACTTCAAATTTATACCCGAGCACACATTTACCATTACAAACTTCTCTGCAGGCTGTGGCAGTGCAAGTTCACACACGAATGTTGATCACAGTCTGCTGCATTTACTTACCGCCTCATGATGTCATTCATCAACATGAACTTGACAACATCGTGGACCAGCTTCCTTCACCTTTTATTTTACTCGGCGACTTTAATGGACATAACACTCTGTGGGGTTCGGATAGTACAAATTCTCGTGGGCAACAAATAGAACAGCTCATTTCTAACAGCAGTCTCTGTTTGCTTAATAATGATGAGAAGACGTACTTCCATGAGCCCACACGTAGCTTTCATAATCTTGATCTTGCCATTTGTTCTCCTAAACTCCTGCCATTTTTAACCTTTGCAGTGAGCAACGATCTTTATAATAGTGATCATTTCCCTATTATTGTCTCCCATGCTGATAGCAGTGGTGCGACACATTGTCCTCCGCGTTTCTTATTCCAGCAGGCAAACTGGGATGCTTTCATGCAATTGGTGGATATCACTGAGACAATAATAAATACTTCCGACGTAACGGAAGCAATGCAACAGGTCGTTGACTGTATAATAAGTGCTGCAAATGCCACAATCCCGAAGTCTTCCCCAGGTCTAAGAAAATTTCGTAGACCATGGTGGAACGAAGCTTGTCGTGACAGTCACAAGAATCAGAAACGTCTTTGGAATATTTTTCGTAGGTACCCGACAACAGAAAATCTTGTTGCGTTTAAGTGTGCCAAAGCTGTCGCCCGTCGCATTCGTCGACGTAGCCAGAGGGAATCTTGGATTAAATATGTGTCATCCATCACATCATCTTGTTCCAGTAAACATTTGTGGAGGAAAGTAAAGGCTGCTAATGGAATATACAGTAAAACTTCCATTCCGGTTTTAAATAAAGGAAATATAGTGCACTCTGCTCCATTAGATGTTGCCAATATTCTCGGTCAAGCATTCGCACAAGTATCCGCAACAAATTCTTATAGTCCTACATTTATAACAATTAAGAATCGTGCGGAACGGTTGCCTTTGCAATTTAATGATCGACGCTTTTTTCCATATAACTGTGAATTCAGAATGTCTGAACTGGATATGGCCTTAACTAAAGCCCATGATTCCAGCCCTGGGCCAGATGGGATCACATATAATATGCTCCGTCATCTGAATGCAACTTCCAAGAAAAACCTGTTACTATTATTTAACAGAATATGGACGAAACAGAAGTATCCTTTACAATGGTGCGAAGCTATTGTGATCCCAATTTTAAAACCTGGAAAAGAAGCATCCAGCCCTCTGAGCTACCGACCCATTGCTTTGACGAATTGTCTATGCAAAACCTTTGAAAGAATGGTTAATACCCGTCTCATATATGAACTGGAGAAAAGAGAATGCATAAATCCGTTACAAAGTGGTTTTCGAAGAGGTAGAACTACTCTCGATAACCTCGTTTTATTGGAGACTGAGATTCGCAATGCATTTGTTAGACGGAACCACCTTGTCTCCATATTCTTCGACATTGAGAAGGCATACGATCGGACATGGCGCTATGGCATTCTTTCAACACTTTATGACTTTGGTTTTAGAGGAAACTTGCCCATATTTTTACATAATTTTTTATTACGTCGGACTTTTCGAGTTCGTATCGGCAACTTTTATTCTGATTCCTTTATTCAAGCTGAGGGAGTACCTCAGGGAAGTGTCCTCAGTGTTACGCTTTTTAATGTTCATCTGAGCCAGATTTTGAATCATTTGCCTTCATCTGTTACTGGAACACTTTATGTTGATGATCTGCAGGTCTCATGCCAGGGCAGCAATATGAATTTAATAGAGAGACAATTACAAAGTGCAGTGAATAAATTATTATCCTGGTGCAATAACAATGGTCACACTATCTCCCCAGAGAAGAGTAAATGTGTGCACTTCTGTCGCAAAAGAAGCATCCATCAAGACCCCAATTATCAAATAAAAGGTTCTCCGATTCCCGTTGTGAATGAAGTACGGTTCTTGGGAGTGATTTTCGATCGCAAGCTCACCTTCCTCCCGCATGTTTTACAACTCAGGAGAAAGTGTGAGAAGACATTAAACATTTTGAAAGTGCTCTCCAGAACATCTTGGGGCGCCGATCGTACCTCCCTTCTACGAATTTATCAGGCAATAGTTCTCTCCAGAATTGATTACGGGTGTATGGTTTATGGTTCCGCTTGTTTGTCTGTCTTGAAACGGCTGGATACCATCCATCATTCTGCTTTGCGTATTTGCTCTGGTGCGTTCCGTACCTCCCCAGTTGAAAGCCTGTATGTTATATGTCACCAGCTACCTCTCTCTTTAAGAC
The DNA here is from genome assembly GCA_026289955.1 of Argiope argentata. Lineage (NCBI taxonomy): Eukaryota > Metazoa > Arthropoda > Arachnida > Araneae > Araneidae > Argiope > Argiope argentata. The sequence goes on from JAOUZG010022412.1 coordinate 990,748, forward strand.
GAAAGAAACTGTCTGCCATATTTTATTTCCGCACAAAATCCGTACTGAAGCATCCACTGAATGAAATATCATTACCAGTTGGTCTTCGTCGCTTGTATAATGCCCGGCCCTCACACATCCTTCCCTTTTGTGAGAGAGCCCGATTGCTTCTGCCTGACTCGGACCTTAACACTGTACGCGTTAAAGCAAACAACTTTCATTGTTTCCCGCCATGGGACATCCCACAGTTTTCTTTCTTGAATCCTTTTACGGGATTTGACAAATTAACCGATCCTTGTGTTCTCCAACAGCTCTTTCTGTACCACCGTTTTCGGTATTCTTCTTTTGTGCCCATTTTTACGGATGGCTCTAAATCAGATGGTTATGTTGGCTGTGGGATCATCCTTCCATCTGAAACACTGAGCCACCGCCTGCACAATTGTTGTTCAGTTTTTACTGCTGAATTAGTGGCGATTTTCTTTGCTATTCAAAAAATTTCAACCTCTGTTCCCCGTAAATTTGTTATCTATACCGATAGCATGAGTGCTTTGAAGGCACTTGCACACTATCAAAATCGGATGCATCCATTTGCCATTAAAACTTTATTTCTCTTGCAATTATTAAAAGACGATGGGTTCGAAATAATTTTCTGTGGGGTACCGAGTCATGTCGGCATCTTGGGGAATGAGAAGGCGGACTTGGCTGCAAAAACTGCAACGACCTTTTTAAACATAGGAATTCCCTTCTGCGACATTAAAAGGTCCATCTATCACTACATCTGTTCTATGTGGCAAAGTTCATGGGATCTGCAGATCCAAAATAAATTACATAGTATTAAAACGGACATTTTTGATTGGCCTGTTCACCCTATACGTGAGATGGATGTTAAATTGACTCGTCTCCGTATAGGTCATACACGCTTTACCCATAAACATCTAATATTTGGAGAAAATGCACCTATGTGCAA
>JAOUZG010022412.1:1046693-1065913 GCA_026289955.1 Argiope argentata
TGGAGAAATTTGGGGTCACCAAGAAATTGGTAGCCTTGTGCGCGGATAATACAAATGTTTATTTTCGTGGTTCTCAAAGAAGAGGAAAAAACAATGTTTTATACAAAATGCAACAATCGAGCAAAAAGAAATTGATTGGAGTTAATTGTGCAGCCCACATATTCAATAATTGCATCAGCACTGCGGTCGATTGCCTTCCGATAGATATTGAAGTGGTATTGGTAAAAATTTACTCACATTTCTGTATTTACACAATACGAGTAGAAATATTGAAACAATTTTGTAATGAGGCAGAGGTCCAATACAAAAAGCTACTTGGCTACAGTAAAACAAGATGGTTAACTCTTCCGCCAGCACTGGATAGAGTTTTACAACTATTTAAACCCTTAAAGGCTTACTTTTTAAATCGGGATAAGCCCAACAATACTTAAAACTTTTTTCAAAGGGATCAATATATTTTGAAGGCTGAAGGTCAAGATATTTCAATGTGTGAAACATCGTTACTTGTTAAGGAATTAAAAACTAAGCTAAATGCAAGAAAAAATGAGAAGATTGTTCCAATAGTGATAAAGAAAACGTTATCAAAAGTGCAAGATATGCAATCTACACAGTTTATCTCTGAAGCTTGCACGTTTTATCAAACATGCATTGAATATCTAAGCAAATGGGGCATGTGTTTCAATGAAACAGAAGTTTTTGAATGGATCACTTTGCGAGAAGTCCCTGTGTGGTCGAAGGTGGAGGCAAGTTACATTTTCAAATCAGAACAATGTTCGGTCGAAATATCCGACGGTGAATTATTTGACGAAATTACCCCCTCGTAAAAAATTACATTACCAATGAAAAAATTGACGAATGGAGGCAAAACAACAAATCCTGCCATCTAAGGTGGGTGGAGATATTTAATCACTTTAAAGCGAATCATATTGCCTTCAACAATACTTGTAAACTCATTGAGTTTGCTTTATGTCTACCTGGAACTAATGCTCCCGTCGAAAGAATATTTTCATTAGTAAATTATATGTGGACCAGTGACAAAACCCAATTAAGTGTTAGTACATTACAAGCCAGCATAGCTGTAATATTTAACTTTGAAATGAATTGCCTTGAATTTCACGACTTTTTGAAGCGTGAACCGGCACTTTTGCGGAAAATCCATACATCTGGAAAGTATGAGCAATAAATTATTTAATATCCTATATTTACATATTACATTATTTAAAACTTGTTGAACATATTAATGTCTGCTTCTATTGTTTTAATAAACCTTTTGAATTACTAAGTTTTTTGGAGTTTTTTTTTTATCAGGAGGCGTCCATAAATGATCGCAATATTTGGGATAATTTTGACCCTGCCCATCCCCATGTCACAATTTGTCACACCTTGGAAGACCCCAAATTAACATTTGTGACGTCACACGAACGCACAAACCCCCACCCCCAACACAAAATTATTGAGCACGAACTTAAATTACCATACCCCCCCCCTCATGTCACGTTACAAGTGTCCTTTATTTTCTCCGAAAAAATATGGTCACCCCTAGCTATAGCTCTTTATTATGCTCTGCCTTCGGATCCTGAAGATTCCGAAAATGAAGGTGATATAGAAGAGGATTTCCAAAATGCAGGTAATTTATTGTAAAAATAATACTTTTAAATCAAGTAAAACTATAAATTGAAATATGTAAGTAAACGCTTCTTTTTTTGTCTTTCTAGATTCTACAAACACTGGAGACGTTAGTGATGCAGTGGATAATACCGATATCTTATCCCGAAACGTTGAATCTGGTTCAGTGGCTAATTTCCAAAATGCAGGTAATTTATTGTAAAAATAATACTTTTAAATCAAGTAAAACTATAAATTGAAAAATGTAAGTAAACGCTTCTTTTTTTGTCTTTCTAGATTCTACAAACACTGGAGACGTTAGTGATGCAGTGGATAATACCGATATCTTATCCCGAAACGTTGAATCTGGTTCAGTGGCTAATTTCCAAAATGCAGGTAATTTATTGTATAAGTAATGAGAATAAATTAGGTCAAATAAAGGTTTTAAAATTTAATACTAATTAGAAAACCTTTTTTTTTTTTTCAGATCGGATGAACAGTGATGATGACGGCGGAACAGTGATGAAAAAAAATCTAAGTGTGTTGCGTGCAGATATTTTCATCAATTAGATAAAGAGATAAAATTGCTCCCCACAGCATGCATATTTAAAAAATTTGGATAGAGGGAAACTTTTTTCCCACCAAAACACATTTTAAATACGGAGCTATGTAATTTTGCCATTTTTTAAAAAAATATGTGCAAAATATGAGTCTGAATACCTAAATCCGCGAACAAAGAAAAACAGTTGCGTGCAGTAAATATTCTGTTGTAGAAGAAAAGGAATTCTGCAATAGTGGAGAATGTGATGAAGGTCATCTGTTTAATTCTATCATCTGGAACGTTGTTTGGTGCTCCACAAATATATTTTTGAATAATTATGTTAAGAAAAAAAATGATAATTTAGCTAAAGCTCAGTTCAGAAAAAAAAAAACCCTACCTGTTAAGAAAGCAGAAAAAACAAAGGGAAAAAAATCTAAAAATTACTAACTTGAAAAAGAGGAGGAATGATAAAAATATTTAATATTTTTATCATCAAGCATAACAAGTAATAACAGTTAAAATTGTTATTTCATGATTGTTTCTTTTAATATTGTAGTTAACTATATTTGTAAGTTTGTATTTCAACTTTATTTAATTAATATTAAGGGGACACGGTACCTGAAAAATGATAAAAATATCGACTTTTTTATTGGCTCATTTGTTTGCTTATACCCTTCTTCACATCATACTAAAATATTAAAGATGTATCTTTATTATTTCGAAAGTTATTAAGATTTTTATTCGAAATTACAGGGATTTAAAGGGACCTGGACCTTTAAAAATGGCCGACTTAACAGAATTGGATTTTTTGAACTATTGTTACAGCCCCAAAATATACTGAATTATTTTATGAATTACTTATTAGTAGCGAATTGTAATTGAAGTGAAGAGCACTGTTGAACCCACGTTTATTTGTTTACCATTGATTGAGTGTTGATGTAAAAGCGATTGCAACTTCAATATTTTATTTTGAAAAATTCTCATTTTTAATTACTTAATATTGTCTGCAAAGGTGTGCATACTTATTATCTCTTCAGTTTTTAGTTAAATAATTTTAGTTCAAGGCATTTCAAAGCCAATTTTATTGATTTCATCATGCCAAGGCCTAAAAGAAAAAGCATTAACAATAAGAATAAAGCTTTGAAAAGATGGAAATGTGAAGAAGAAAATGAAGATGTATCAATTACAACTGCTTCAAATAATATTGACAGTATTTTGAAAGGACAAAATATTAGGTGTGCAAAACAAGAATCTGAAATTTCGAATAAAACTCAAAAAGCAGAGGAAGTTGAAATTCAAACTACATTATTGTAGATGTGAATATGCAATCAAAATTGTTCAGTGGTTTTCTATGTAGTATTTGCAAAACTTCTACCCTTTGTGTTGTTGTGGGAGAAAATTATGGATTTTCTCATAAAATTAAAGTTCAGTATGATGTTTGTAATAAACTTGAAAGGGAAACATACACTTCAAAAAGAATCATTCAAAGTAATGACAGAATACATAAAAGTTTTGACAATAATTTGAGAATTGTACAAGATTTTTTTTTTTTGAGTTTTGGGAAAGGGTATTTGGCCCTTGAAAGGTTTTGCATGCATACAAACATGCTTTTAATGTCCAGCAGGACATTTAATATTTATAAAAAAAACTATTACATGAATCAATAACTAATTCATCAAATAAATTGATTCAAAAAATCAGAAATGAAGTGCGAAAAACATGATGTTTCTCATTCTCAAGATATTGCAGACATTGCAGTTTATTTTTACGGCACTTGGCTCAATCGAGGATATACTTCACAGATAGGAGTTGGTTGTGTGATTGACATACTGACTGGCTATGTAATTGATTATGAAATCATGTCAGAGCATTGCACTGAATGTGAGTATGCTAAATCTGATCTTTGTGAAAAATCTGCTGAATACAGTATTTGGTATGCAGGGCATAAAAAATCATGCAGCATAAATCACACTGGTACATCAGGTGCAATGGAAATGGAAGCAGCATCTAAGTTGTGGTGCAGATCTGAAAAAATTGGCTTCCATTATACAACAATTCTTTCAGATGGTGATTCAAAAACATTCAATTACTTGAATGAAAAGAATATTTATGGTTCTGATGTAAAAATAAAAAAAGAAGAATGTGTAAATAATGTAAGTAAAAGACTTGGAACAGCCCTGCGAAAAGTTGTTAAAGAATGGCGAACAAAAGGTGTCATACTAGGTGGCAGATCTCATGGAAGCCTTAAAGAAGAAACAATTAAAAAACTCACTCGATACTATCAAAATACTATTCTTAGAAGTAAAGGTAATATCAAATCCATGAAGCCATATATGCCACAATACTGCATAATATGTCAACAGACAAAAAGCCACAACATGATTAAGTGTCCTTCAGGAAAAGAATCCTGGAGTTTTTATCAAGCAGCTTTGGCCAATGGTAAAACACCAGGTTCACATAAAAAAATATAAAAACACCAATAAATGAGAAATTTGTCCCCAAAATTATGACAATTTATCAACGACTGGCATCAGATGAACTTCTTCAACGTTGTATGAAAGGTTTAACACAAAATTCAAATGAAAGTCTCCATAGTGAGATATGGGGTAAATGCTCTAAAGAAACTTTTGCTTCTCTATTTCGAGTGCAAATTGCAGTTGCAGATACAGTTTCTGAATTCAATGTAGGGACATATAAAACATTAGAAAGCATACAAGCTGAAAATAATATTTCTCTAAATAAACATTCTAGACATTTAGCCATGTGGAGAGATTGCGGGCGTGTGTATCAGAGAAGGCGTATGAAGTCAGCTGTGTATGAATTAAGAAAAAAATTAAACTTGCTCATAAACGCAGAGAATACTACAATAGAAAAAAAGGACTAACATACAAAGCTGGGGGCTTTTTAATCATGCAGTAAATAAATTTTAATTATTAGGTATGTCAGTTTATTTTTAAACATTGAGATATTCTGTTTTTTCATACACTTGTTTTTCTCGATCAGGTTTCATTTCACTCCATCATCAATATATAAATCTTTATAAAATATTTTCTATTGAAGATAAGTTTTTTAAATTTTGTATGTATATTTTAAAATACATAAATTTTAAAACTATGCAAAATATTTGCTTGATAAAAGAGTAAATAATTTTTTTTCACAGATCAAAACTTTAAAGTCCTTTTTCTCCATGTTCTGTTTTTCATCATCTCCATACTTTTAAAATGCTAAGGCTTTTTTACTAAATAAGAGAAAGCTTTCAAATTTGGTGCATAGCTTCACCATTATGTATATAATGAAACTGTGCATGCAATAAGCATTCAATTTTTTAGTTTTTTTTTTTATATGTTGGATTATAAATGACGTGATAGTAAATTTCCCAATTTTTCACCACACATAATAGTAAAAAAATTATGTTAAAATAAGTACTAGATATATCTTTTAATCCATGCACTATTTTTTGTAATACGTTTCAGAGAATCTATAAAAAAAGTTTCAAGCAAAAATACTCATATTTGAAAAAGTAGCTGCAAATTTTAAAAAGTGAAATTTTTAAATTTAATTTAAATGTGCAGATTTATTTATTTTTTCTTTTTAAGGATGTTTTTATTTTAATGTTCACATATACTACTACAAATTTTTTTTTGTTTAATGCTTTAAAAAAAAGTTGTGAAGGTACCGTGTCCCCTTAAAGAAGTTGAACTTTCTTTTCCGCAGAACAGATTTTAATTTGTTTTCATTTGTCTGTATGAAATTTATCATAAAGTTACAAAAAAAATTTATTTCATTACTTTCTCTGTAGATAAATAGTTATGATTATAATAGTGTATATATACGCCCAACCTCTTATTCTAGCATCAAAGGACAATCGGAACATTTGATGCCAATTAGAAACTACTGCTTGCAAACGGCATTTATAGACCCACGCATGACAGGGAGTCCTCTTTTTCCCTTTGTAGAGTGAGATGAGATATATAAATATTGAATTCTATGTACGAGTGCCAAGAGTGTTTCTTCAATAGTGAATTTCTAATTTTTATTTTATGTGCCGTGGTTCCGGTTTTTTGTATTGTCACAGTAACGCTTATTATTTCTTCATTATGAATAACAAAATACGCGAATTCACTGAAGAAAAAATCAATATAATTTTACTTGCTTTTGATGAATTCCGATGCATCAAGTGAAAATGATGGCTGGCGAATAAACGATAGTTTAGCTGATCTTTTGTTAAATCTAAAAAATGAATCAGGAGATGAAATTTACGAGGATCAGATGGACGAGAAAAACATGAGGAATCAACGAATAGTGCCTCACTCTATTTTAATCTTTCTTGAACAGAACGCGTCGAGAATAGCGGGATCAACATCATAAAGTATGAAAAATGTTGTAGTGCTCCTAAATTTTAAAAAATTAATTTGCTTTTAAGAACAGATGCCGGAGATTATTTTAAATTGCTTTTCAAGGATAACGTGCATGAAAAATTTGTAAAAACAAACAAATATGCAGAATTTGTTCACAGCAACATTTCATGAATGACTGGTAAGAAAAGTGGCGATGAAAGCCAGTTGTGAAGATTATTGAGCTTTTTAATTTTGTAGCTATCTTACTTATTATGGAAATAGCTAAAGCTGCCAAGAATACAAAATTACCGATCTTTTAATCCAATTCTAAGGAACCAGAGAGTGAAGCAAACGATGACAAGGAGGAATCTTTTGAACATTTATAAATTCTTCCATTTTTCAGATGAGGGAAATGAAGTTTCTGAAGACGATTCATCATTTTATATGACACAGAAATTGGATCCTTTTAAGGCATGTCTGAGGTTCAATCTTCAAAAGTACTTTGAAACACATAGTCATTTATCTCTGGAAACTCTTTGAACCACATACACATTTAACTCAGAAAACTATGGAGAAATACAAGGTTAGATTGGGTATAATGCAACATATGCCAAATAAAGCAGTTATAAAAAAGATTGGGTATTTTGAACCTGCTTCTTTGCGTATGTTATTAATTTCAAGCATAATAATTAAGCATTTCACGCATAATAATAGTTACAACTGTGGGGGGAAAAGACAAATTTACAAGAAGTTAAATTGGATTTACCTATAGAGCAATAGCCTTCTTAACAGAAAATATTTCTAAGGGTCACGTCATATTAACAGACAAATTATATGCGAATGTTGTGCTGATAAAGGATTTGATTCTAACTTGAACCAATGCAACCCGGACGGTGAATACAAATCTGAAATACCTTCCTCCAAAATTAATTAAAGTGAAAATTGTGAAAAATGATTCTTCGAAATGCTTCCAATGTATCGCGGAGCCAAATACAACTGGTATTATTTGGAAAAACAAGAAAGGCATCTGATGGCATGAAGAATGAAATGACATGTCAAAAGCAGAATAGGTGAAAATGTGCGTTGTGCAATGAACGAAGGAAAGCTATGAAACTTAAAAGCCAAGAGTTCCCTGTAAAACTAAATTTCGAATCTATGGAGACATTGATTCGAAATATGGATCACAAATGAATAATTCCTTTAGAAAATCTACCTAAAACCATCAGAGATGCCATGACAAGGAAAGTGATTAATAAAAAAGAATTAAAGATTTACAGGATGGTGTATGATAAAAGAATAATACAAGAAGATTATTCTACACCACCATATGGATACCAAGGACAAAAGGACTATACCATTTTACTGTTTCATATGGTGTTCACTTGTTTACTCTTAATTTTATCGATAAAAAAATGCTGTTAATGATCATATTGTTCCATTATATATTATATATACCAGATTCAAGGAAGGATATTTTTGATGACTTTGACAATTTTACAGATTAAGCGTATGAAACACAATACGATAATTCACCTTTCTAAAATGAATTCTTCATTCCTTCCCCTATAAAGTCATTCGCCATACCGGAATCTCTTAGATTATACAGGGTAAGTCAAAATGAATATAGCGATTACAAACGGCTATAACTATTTAATGAAAAAAGATATATCGATAAGATTTACACAGAATGTAGACGGAACTTCAAAATTTATTAACGTAAAGCGCACGTGCAGCCAAGCGGATGCCTGCGCATGCGCGAAATCGAACTTCGCAACGACAAGAAACCTGTTCAGCGAGGCGTCTCATTAGTGGAAATGGCTAGTCCCGTGCAGAAAGCATTCTCTGTGTTGGAATTTCACAGTTGCCGTTCTGTTATTACAGTGCAGAGAAAATTTCGTCAGCGGTACAATGAAGAACCTCCAAATGCGAACAACATACGCAGATGGCATCGGATGTTTGAGGAAACAGGATGTTTGTGCAAAGGAAAAAGTAGCGGAAGGCCACGTGTTTCATCGGAAAACGTTGAAAAAATTCGCGAAACGTATCAACAAAGCCCACGGAAATCGACGTACGAAGGTAGTAGGGAGTTAAACATTCCACAAAAAACTGTATGGCGTGTTCTCAGAAAGAGGCTGCAAATGAAACCGTACACAATTCATGTTGTGCAGCAATTGCAACCGGAAGATAACGTCAAACGTATGAATTACGCTATGTTTATGATGGAAATTATGGAGGATGAAACTATGCCTGATCGTCTCATTTTCAGCGATGAAGCGACCTTCCACATAAGTGGGAAGGTAAACCGTCACAACAGTCGAATATGGGGAACAGAGAAGCCATCCACTGTAATTGAACATGAACGTGACTCAGCGAAAGTTAATGTGTTCTGCGCCATCTCATCACGTAAATTGTACGGTCCTTTTTTCTTCAGTGAGAAAAGTGTAACATCCAATGTTTACCTTGACATGCTTCAGGTATGGTTAATGCCACAGCTAGATAATGATTCCAGGGATTACATCTTTCAGCAAGATGGAGCACCCCCACACTGGGGTACGGCGGTGCGAACATTTTCAAACCAACATCTTCCAAAGCGTTGGATCGGACGAAGTGGAGCTGCCGACGATGTCTTCTGCTCTTGGCCACCGAGATCTCCCGACTTGACACCCTGTGATTTCTACCTATGGGGTTATGTGAAAGACAGAGTGTTTGTGTTTCCCTTGCCCAAAACAATTGAAGAACTGAAAGTACGCATTTGTAATGCGCTTGAGTCGGTTAATGAAAAAATGCTTCAGAATGTATGGCGTGAAATGGAATACCGATTAGATGTTGTCCGTGTGACCAAGGGAAGTCACATAGAACATCTATGACTTCTGTATATAAAATTTTGAAGATTCTTCTACATTCTGTGTAAATCTTATCGATAAATATTTTTTCATTAAATAGTTATAGCCGTTTGTAATCGCTATATTCATTTTGACTTACCCTGTATTTTAGAGCCAAGTTTAATCGTCGAGTCGGGAAGTTATTCTTTTTTCACAAGTAATTACGAAAAAGATTGTTGAATGGTTGTATAATGTAAGATTTAATAGTCAAGTAAATTTTTTCATGTTCTGGGAAACTAGAACTGAAAAAGATATTTTAGTTCCCTTAATGCAATTTGAAACTGAACGTAGGGTCGGAGATATTAAAAAAAGAACTAAGGAAATTAAAAAATATGCCAAATGAATGTGTGCATGGTGTTTATTAAAAGCAGTTAGAAACAGGTCTGACTGATTTTAAAGAGCCCTCTTATAATTCATGCGGATTAAGCTAACAAGATTCTAAACCAGACCCGCCAGTAAAATTTAACCACAAACTAATGATAGATTACATAATTGTGCACGAAATATGCGATCCCTATCGATTAATGAACGAATATGCACATTTAGAGCAGACATGCGATAGGTCCCCGTTCAAAATTACCAATTATCTTGAAGAAAAGCACGAAGAGCATTTAGAAAATACAAGAAATTTTTGGTTTTCTGCAGACCGAAAAAAATGAGCTAAAAATGCAATTGAATCAGTGTTTGCAAAAACGTACATGTAATTGAAAACCGAGACAGGCCAAAAATACATAAGCGCTGCAAAGAAATTAGATATTTATTATTAAATAATGAAGATGGAGATGTATTTGGCTTAGCTGATTATTATAGCAAATATTTTTAAAAATTCAGTTGTGTAGCACTTGCTATTGTTAATGCATTCATTTTTGGGACTCCTAGAAACAGATACTGCATATTAAGGAAGGATTTAAGATGTGGCAAAACGTATTTCGCAATTGTTTGATTTTTTTTATGTTTTTTTTTTGTCATTCATTTTATTTTTGCCGTAGAAAAACCGCATCTTTTAAGGAAGGTTTTAGTATGTTCAAGACATGTCAAAATAAAAAGAGGTATATAATTGCGATTTTGAATATTTTCTTATTATGATTCACGCATGCGTAAAATAAAAGTATTTATTCTTCGCGCTTATCGGAGAATGGATGAAAACCTGAAACTAACCCAGCGCAAATAGTAAGAGTCGTGATATGCATATGCGATACGTTTCTTTGTTTACGTTACATTTTAAACAGTGATTCAAAACTACTTATGCCAAAAGAAGGAAATCCAACCTTAACACATTAAATGCCAAAAAAGCTTCAATGTGTCGCGATAAGGAAAATAAAGAGTAGATAGACATTCGTTAGAGAAAATCAAAGTAAGAATGTCCACATTTAGGATAGTAATTTCTAGCTGAACGAAGTAACAGGCTCTCTTTAAATCATGCCACAAATTAATTACAGAGACAGAATGAATCTCCTGATCTCCCCTGTCTACTGACAGAGAAAGACATTTCAAATAGTAAGTTTCATTCACGAATCACAAGTGGAGGTTAGTCCATCATTTTCGTTGGTTGATAGTACAACAGTGAAATTGTCCAATAAGTGTACTTTAATTGCCATAATGAAAGACATAAGGAAATGCAAACTGCCGCAAGAAAAACAAAATATCATTTCACCTACAGTTTTCGACTTTGCTAAAAAGTGATCAACCATGTCTTTTCAGACTAAGCATTAATATAATATCAAGTTATTAATTCAAGTCAAGAAAATGACTTTTTTTTTAATTTCAAGAAATTTTAGCTGTGCAAATCGTAAGGCTGCAAAAGCTAAGGATACTTCAAATATTGAGGACACTCTTCTCAATCATAAGTTGAAATGATTAGTAGAAAGAGGGCGAAACTTCAAAGGTTTGAATCAACAATAGAAGATGAACATGAAATGCCAAAGAATGGAAGCAAAAAGAAAATGTTCCGTGTTCCAATTCCTCACTTTCAAAGTTCTGCTTCAAATATATATATTTTTTAATATTATAACTTAATTTTTTATATATAATTAAGAGTTTATTTTTTGCACAAAAATACATTGACCCATTATAGCAATTTTAGAAGAAAATCAGGAAATGCCCTCTAGTACGTGTAACTGCTTATTAGTGATATTTAAAAAATGCCTTAAAGTTGTCAAGTATAGCCATCTATATATTTCACCACTCAACTACTGTAGTATATTTTCCTTACGTTTATTGGCAACAGCTTTTGTACTTCAAGCTTATTTTGGTTTTGTTTATAAGTTTGGAGAGAATGACTAGGTAAAATAATTAAAATAAAGAGACACAATTATGAACATTTATTGTATCTGGCATTTGGTGACCAGTGGACGTGACAAATAAAAAAAATAGGTCAAAACTTTAAAGAATCCTTAATTCAATATTAAGCAGTCTATTACAATCTAGCATCTTGTCAACAGGACATCTCCGTCAAAATAATCTTTTACTATGGCATATAAAGGTTTGATGCCTTTGTGTGATGATGAAAATATAGAAAGAATCGATGTTAACATTAAATTATCTACGCTGATTTAAAGACTCTTGACAAAGAAATTTTTGAATTTGCATTGAGTTCGAGAATGGTTTCTTTTCTGAGAGTTTCAGGGCGTAAACAGGTAGAATTAGAAAATAAATTTCAATGCTTAATACAGTGTATGTCGACAGATACACCAGAAAAATAGATCATCAACAGTTTTCCACCTACAGTAGACAATTATTTAAACGCGATTGAAAGCCTCAAAGCTCGATTTGGTCGTGAAGAACTGTTAGAGGAATATTATGTTCGTGAACTACTAACTTTAGTTATTAAAAATGCTACCAAATCTAAATTAAGCATCACACAATTATATGATAAACTTGAATTCCACCACAAATCGTTATAGCCAATCGGAATGGCTTCCAATAAAATTTCTGCGATGCTCTTCCCAACTTGCAGAATCATGCATTCAGAAGACATTTCAAAGTTTGCCTTAAGAATTCTCTAAGATAAGAAATATCCTACAGTGCAAGATTCATTCATCTTTGCAACTTTTCAACGACCGAGGTAAAAAGGGAAGAACGAAGAACTCTTACAGGCAGGTATGAAGTTAATTTGATTCCTACGGAAATATTCATGAACATGGTCTATTATTATATCTACTGCGAGCAACTTGTTTTTGATAGCAAAAGAAAAGAATGATAAAAATGTAACAAATTTGCATATTCTGTAAGAAATCCCATCAAAACTTACAAAGCATAATAACATCTTGGGGTGAATCGGAAAGAACATCAGCCCATTTTCGCCAAGGAGATTTAGCGCCAAATATGGCATATGGCACTGTTTTTCAGTACGTCAAATTATGGCAGAGGGGTTTTACATTATCTCTACGTACCTCTGTCACGTGATCTCTACGTAACGTCAGAGCAAGATTTTCAAGTGAACTCTACTACGTATCTTTACTTCTTTATAAAAAAGGGATATCTAAAATTTATGACATTCATGAATCATTCTAAAGAAATTGATCCAGACACTTAAAAATCTGCAATCATTTTATCATCGAACTAAATAGGCAGTCGATTCATTAGATGAAGAATGTTCCCTATATTCTTATAGTAGTATATGGGTGTATATAGTAAGCGACAGAGTTGTTTAATTCTACTTAAGCCTGGAGAAACATATATTTTGAATATTGTATATTTTAAATAAGACTTAGAAGAAATGTTTATTAGAAATATTACATATTTTAAACGAGGCTTGTAATGTAGGTGTATTCTAAATATTGAGGGAAAATATTGTCTAATTTTTCAATCTCACTTTTGTTCTTTTATTAAAACTTTTACTATTAAATGTTGTTTGATTATCAGGAAATGCCGATGAATGAATGTGATGATGATGTATGTTTTCAGTTTTTGTTAACTTTGAATATAACATTGTGTTATAATTACCAAATTTTTTTCCTGATATTTTGTATTTAGCGCTTGAGCGAAACTTCTGTTATTTATTGAAAATGGCATGGATAGGATTAATTCCTTCAAAGGCTTAGATGTATGTATATCACGGAATTTTTTTAAAAATAAATATCTACTAATGATCTATGTTATAGAAAATTCCGCAAATTTTTTGGCTTTTCCTTTTCAGTGTCTTGAGTGAAGTTTTTCATGAACATTAGATTGAAGGCTTGGCAGCAATTTCAATGTGTGATAATTATGAATGTATTTCGCTTCGTTCTTGAATTTTCTGATATGTATGGGTATGCTGTATAAAAATTATGATCTTAAATCTTATTTTTTTAAGGCTTTGAGTGAAACTTCACAACTATTTTACGACAATGAAATCGATGGGATAGATAATAGTTGAAGAGAATTTTGATGACGATGACGTATATCTATTATTAATTTCTTTCAATTTATCTAAATTATTTTTTTATTTATTCCAATTCAAGGTTGTTGTTTTTTTGGCTTCCACAAAGTGAGACATCACAAATGTTTGATGATAATCCCATGCCCCATCCTCTCTACTATCAAGTAGGATCTGGATTTGACGTAAATAAAACAATAGTTTTATATTCAAGAGTTTATTTCTGTATTTTTTCTCGTAAAAAATAACCTAACGTTAATTTTTAGAACCCGTCTGGACCATCAACACTTGGCCCTACCTTCAAGGATATTGTTTTATAAAAAGAAGATAGGTATAATTAAAGGTCAAATTGATGCGATGCATTTTGTCTCAATAAATACAAGTAGCCTTATGATTATCATCTGCCTAAAGTAAATATTTTTTACAGCTGGATAATGTGGTAATCGTTGACGAAACAAATAGCATGGTCAGTCAGCGATATAACGCAGGAAAAATAACATTTCGGGTTACGATAGATGAAGAGAAAATATCACCTAGGCTTCAACGCACTCCCTTGGTTGCAGCAGTTGAAGAAGTGAATGCTATTTTTAATCTACTGATTCCGCGTTCTACGCAAAATCTAAGGCCTTCTGATCTTACTAGCTTTTACTTCAAGGCAAAACGATTAGATACTTGTGTTAACTTTCATATGTCAGTATCCAAAATGACTATGGAATGAATTGTTGCATCCATGAGGAAGCTTCAATCCTATAAATAACAGAAAAATGGCGTCGATGTTGACGTCATCATAATTCAGATATGTAGGTGCAGGTGGCAACCGCCGAATGATCAATATCGAAACTGATCCTCTTAAAAAACGATCGGTTCTATCCATATCACTTACCAAAGCGTTATTTTGTGCTAAGGCTACTTTATATGCTTTAGCTCACTTGGAAAATGACCTGCTTGCAAAACTCCATGAAGGATAAAAGACAGCCAGCTCTTAATAGAGAAAGAATTCTTCACAACGATGCAAGACTTCCTTTGGAACCTAATTATTCAGAAATTGGGGCATTTGAAGTCTGTCTCGACATTCATATTGATGTCATTTCATCTGAAAGTTTGTACAAGGTAAGATTTGATAGGTTATCTTTAGATATTTTTGTTTGATAAAATAATGTTTTTTCAGATTAAAAAAAAACCGACCCATAAACTTTTCTTTCTAAAGGTTTCTTACAAAGGCAGCGACAGAGAAACGCGCTACAATCTGCGGCTTCATAATGGACATTACGATGCAAGTAAGTCTTAATGGATTTTATAATTGCAGTAACTGTTGTGAGCAATATGAAACAAATCTTTGAGTCTTGAAGATCACAGATGTCTCTCTGGCTCAAGAAAGATTGCTCACACGGTCATCGCCAGTGTTGCACCTAATGGGTTATACGAGGCGTGTTTTAAAAGTAAGTACCGTTTTTAAATTACGAAGCCGCAGCGCTGCGGTCACCGTTTAGCGCATGCGCGCCGGATAGCTACATCTGTTAGGAAGCTACAGAACCATTCGATCGAGTCTACATCTGCTTGCGTGATTTTAAAATGCCGCTACCTATTGAGAATCCTACCGACTGCGAAGTGCGTGCTGTAATACGTTTTCTCAGTGTAAAAGACTTCAAAGCAGCGGAAATTCATCGCCAAATCAGTGATGTTTATGGTAAAGAGTGATAGAATGGTTCAGAAATGGGTTAGGGCCTTTAAAAATGGCCGCACAAACATTCAGAACGAAGAACGAATTGGGCGACCTTCAGTCAATACCGATTACTTGAATCAAAAAGTGGACAGTAAAGTGAAAGAACAGACGATTCACGATTTAGCCCTTATCTGAAGAATTCCCCGCTGTCTCAAGAAGTGTTCTTTATGAAATTGTGTCCGAACGTTTAAATTATCGGAAATTGTGTTCACGCTAAGTGCCAAAAATGTTGAGAAGCACAAAACCAAACGATTGGCAGTATATTGAGTTTTCTCGAGCGATACAGTAACGACGGAGATGATTTTTAAGCCATATTGTCACAGGCGACGAAACGTGGGTAGCCTACGTTACACCGGAATCGAAGCATCAATCAATGGAATGGCGGCATTCATCATCCTCTAGAAAAGTGAAATTCAAACAATTTCTGCTCAGAAAATCATGTGCATTGTGTTGCTGGTCGATTTTTTGCCTCTCAGAAACACGATCAATGTATCAGCGTACTGTGAGACTTTACAAAAACTTCTATACAAAACAAAACATTACAAATTACTTTTGTGCATGGCTGTTTACTCCTATACATAAAGGATACACTATAATAACTCGTAACATGAAGGAGTGAGTCTATTAAATCTATATTTAATATTCAATTAGTTTATTTTTAACTATTTTCTATAATTTTTAAACGTCGAAAATATTTAAAATACCCTTTTTTTTTAAGTTTTTATGGACAGTTTGTTATAGCTTGGTTTCTGGAACAAGGGATAGCACCATCTGTCATACACAATGGTTCAAAGCTAATGTCTATTAGCCACCCGACAGGTGGCTAATAGACATTAGCTTTGAGGTTAAATGACATCGACTCTTTCGATTTCCTTCCAATGATTTTGACTAACTGCCGGGTTGTTTTAGACTAACAGAATTGAGGAGGATTTTTATCACACTCTCTCAAAAAGAGAGAAAATCAAACCTATATTGGTTCAGTTCCTGACATTTCATTTTATAGCCCAGATACAATCACTGGAGAAACGCGAGACGAATTTTTAAAATGGCATAGGATGCAAAAAAGGGGTAGAATTTGATTTTTTTTAAAAATGCTCGTTTATTATAATTAAGTATTTTCAACAATATATTAATTTTAAGTAATTTTTTTGGTGCCAAGTAAAATAAAATATTCAAATTTTTTAAAAAAATTGTAGATCAGATGTAGAAGATTCAAACAGTGCTGTCTCCAGTTTAAGAAACAGTTTCTTAAAATTACAAACGTGGACCCATTTTAGTATTTATTTTTAAATAATAATCTATTTTGAAATATTCAACATTTTTTTTTTCATTTACGTTACCATTGCCTTGGTTTGTATGGCAACATACTGGTATAAGCGCATTCAGAAAAATTCAGTAGCCACGGTACCAGTGCGTGGATACATCAACAACATCAATTACAACCCTGACGCTATACACTGGCTGGATTTTATTGCAATCAAGGGAAAAACTTGAAATTCAGTAAGGTTTTAACGAAAAAGAATAAGTCTGTTGAAGCATTTTGCGGGAAAAAATAACATCTATTAATTTTACATAAAGTTTTTAGTTCAAATAAATTTAAGTTCATTGTCTAAAATATTTCTTTCTTCGGCTTATGTTTGAATATGCCAATAAGACATATTCTTACTCTAGGACAGTTTTTATCATGCCTGCTTTGAATGTTTCGAAGAAAGAACCATAAATCTCTTATCAGGAGTTAGTATGAAGACTTTATTTTAAAAAACAAACGAAACAACTGCCAGATAAAAGAATCAATGTTATACAGCCATCGAAGAATAGGAACGCCGATCAAAAGATGACATAGAATTGAAAGAATTTCTTCTAGGTCATCAAGTGCAAGACCGACTAGGATTAAGAGAGGCCTTCTACGGTGATAAGACTCATACAGTGAAGTAGCTCTTCGAAGAGACGAGTATCTTGATTTTGCTTCACTGTATCCGTGGGTAAGTTATTTTGAAAAATAGATTTTTTATAAATATATTTTGCTTATGTTTATGTATTCTCTCCATTAATAAATATATCTTCTCTCGTTATGTTAATGCTTTTATCCCGTGGGACATCCCGAAATTATAACTGACAATTCCGAAGTATTCATGATTACTTCGGCATTGTAAAATGTTGAGTCTTTCCTCCCCGAGAACTCCATCTGCCTGTTCTCTGTTAAAAATAATGGCAAACATATGTTTCCACTCTGCCGTTGCTCTGCTGAAAGTTTAAATCAGAGTGACGAAGAAAGTCTTGAATAGGTTGAACTTAGTCGAAATTCAAAACGATTGGGTTAAAAATATGGTAGATGAAGATAATTTTTCGAAAATCAGAAAAATATTATTACCCATGCAAAAAACGTGCAATTAAAAATAAATCTCAGCTACTCTACAGCATAATCTGTAATGAGCAATTCTCCATAATCAGCAGAAGAAAATAAAAAAGTTTCATGTAAATAAGGACAAAATATTGAATTCCAAATATTGGAACACTGCCCAATTCAGAGTCATTATGCAAATCAAAATCACTATGATGTTGTAAAGCTTTGCATCTGCAATTAGATACAAGTTCGTCAGAAGTTGTAAAAAAACTTTATTAAAAGTCCCAGCAATTGAAATGCTAAAGTTACTCAGAAGTTTAGATGGTTCAAGAGAAACTAGAAGTTCCGTCTCACTTACGAAGATCCCATTTTCAAAAAAATATTCACCAAGAATGAATAATATACCGTACAATAATGATGTAAATTCAATAGCCATAATAATAAAAGAATTGTCTTTTGTTTTAATCTTATCAGGGGCAAGAAATTTTATGCCATGTATTATAAATTTACATTAGAAATTTTATAAGATTTCGTTGAAAATCAATAAAAGCTATTTGACAGATTTGTATCGCAAAATTTATAAAAAAGAAAAATACTGTTAAATTAGTCTGGTAGAATTTTAATTGTTTTCAAATTCATCACATTTTTGTCAAACCGACATTCTAACAAATTAACTGCCAGACGATTTTTGCCTTTCATTTAACTGGAATTTAGTCGCTTCTAATACGTGTATATTAAAGTTTTTTTTTATTTTTAAGTTACATAAAGAAATGCAGACGATTATTTTTCAATTAACTTATTTAGTTCCAATATTATTTCTATCCTGTACAACTCAACCAAGATTTCCTCGTGCATATCAAAATAAAGTTTAGAAATCATTCAGCGATGTTGAGTTTCATATTGTCGATGTAAAAATACTGTAAGTAATTTTGCATTATGGTACTTTTAACAAATGACGAACTATTTGAACTAGCAATGATTTATTCTATTTGCAATAGAAATAATGCGGAAACTGCTCGGGAATTTGGACGGCGATATCCCTATTTGCCTGAAATTTCACGTACATTTGTTTATCGGATGATGAGAAGATTGAGAACTACCGGTTCATTTAATCCAAAACCTGGCCCTGGTAGAAATATCTTGTACAATGTAGACCAAGAAATTGATATTATTGCATATTTTTCTTCCAACCCACGATGAAGCATTCGAAAAGCAAGTGCAATAACAGGATTACCTAGGACGTCAATCCATAGAATACTTGGAAAACACAATTGGCATCCATTT
Source organism: Argiope argentata (assembly GCA_026289955.1). Classification (NCBI taxonomy): domain Eukaryota; kingdom Metazoa; phylum Arthropoda; class Arachnida; order Araneae; family Araneidae; genus Argiope; species Argiope argentata. Next base: position 1,065,767 of record JAOUZG010022412.1, read on the forward strand.
TGTATTCATGGACTTCAAGCACTCCATCCCTCTGATTTTAATCGACGTGTAGCATTATCCAGTTGGTTATTAACCCTTTCGTCCCGAGTGCCGCATATATGCGGCATCCACGCAACGACTTCTGGGTACGAGCGCCGCATATACGCG
>JAOUZG010022412.1:1092958-1121311 GCA_026289955.1 Argiope argentata
AAACCTCAAATATTCTCCATTACCAACTTTTTACCGGCTAGAGCATCATCACAAAACGAAAACCCAAACTCCAGTTCTCATTGAGAAAAATAAAATAAGATATATAAAGAAATATGCTTTTGTATTTTTTTTAAAAAAATCTCGTAGTTTTTTTTTTTTTTTTGGAATTTTACTTTATTACATGCTTTTAAAATTTGTATTTTTTTGGTATATATATTTAAAAAAAAACTTGATTTGAATGTGCAAAATAAAAGGTAATTTTATTTCCATATTGATTTGCATTTGTTAACACTCTTTTTTCTATTACACAGCGCCACATATTCCCCTTGCGGTGACTTTTGAAACTATTTTTCCCCGGAATCCTTCGTCTCCCGTCTTGTTTAAGCTTCCTACAAAATATGGCATCATTCTCGCAAATAGATCGCGCTACAGAAAACTGTGAGCACTGTCAGCACTACAAATGTACCAAGGCAGCCACGACTTTGGTACCATTGTAGAAGTTTTGGAGCCACCAGTGAGGAGTCAAGGTTGTGAGACTTCAAACCGCAAATTGGTGTGCAAGATTTATTTAACTGCGGAAAATTATGATGCATGTATTAAGAGTTTGGAAGAAATATTTTATGTAAGGATATAATTACATCAAAATTCATGGAGGTGTTGTTACAGTTGGAACCAGTTAAGAGCTCAAAGATCTCAAATGTTTTTGGTTTGAGAAAACTCTATGATCAGTTAAAGATTTCTACATAGCATACAACTCTTTCCTTTCGTGTTATTGTACTTACTACTCATCACACTACAAGCAAGAAAATTTACAAGCTGCAAAAACATCTACTTCGTTTACATCGTTCTTCTTCTTTCGTTTTGATTGCTTTCATTAAATTACGTTTATATTTCTAGCTGCTTATTTTTTTCAAATAAAATAAGAATGCCTAGACGTAAGCAGTTTGGAAAGCGGAAACCGCACCTTTTTCTGAAAAGAAACAGAATGCGATACCTGCAGATTGAAAGTGTGTCGAGGAGAAAAATGAATTGCGGTGAAGATTTGTTTTCAGAAGATGTGGAAAACATTTATGCAATGAACAAAATACAAATGTCGTAGTAGACAAATATTTTGAAAATACTTTTGAATTCAGTTTCAAAATGTTAACAATGTATTAGTTCAAATTGTTTTGATGTTCTTGAACAACCGCAGAGGACTTGTTACTTCTTTACTTTATGTTCGCAAATCATGTGGTTATTCCATTAGTGTAATGAATTCCAATATATCTCAAACACTGTTATGATATAAATACTCGTTTAGTGTATACATTGAGATATATTGGAAAGGGTAAAACTGCTGCTCGTACATTTTTGCGTTATGAACCTGTCGCCACCACCTGCGAAATTGGAACGTTTCAGCAATTCGTTGTCTACTGTTATTGAAAAAAAATTTCCAAATCAATGATGAAAGCTGTTAAAGGTGCTGTGTCATTAAATAATAACGTTCGAGATATACCGATAACATTAGATGGTACCCGCCAAAAAAAGGGTCTTTCATCTATGAATGGCGTCATCACAGCTACATCATTGGATACAGGGAAAGCGATTAACTCTAATAAACATTCAAAGTATTGCTTCACATGCAAAAACAAATCAAGTAACTGTGAAAACTGCCAAAAAATTATGAAGGTTTCAATGGTAGAGGGGAAAGTGAAGGTGCTCTAAAATTATTTCAGCGTTCTGCTTCTACAAGAAATTTCAGCTATGTAAAATATCTAGGGGGAAGAGAAAATGAAAGATTCTCAAAAATTAGTTATTTTAAAGAGTATGGGAAGGAAATAATGGAGAGAAATTGGAGTGCATTGGTCATGTCCAGAAAAGAATGGGAGCAACATTTAAAACCTTAGAGAATAAGTTCAAATCAGCTGTTAATATAGCAGGCGGAAACAGAGTTTCAATGAGTGGTCGACTTACCGAAGCAGAAATTCGCCTAATTCAAAAGTATTATGGATTAGCAATATAAAGAAATGCTTCGAAATCATTTAATAGCCAAATCAATTTGAGCAGTACATTTCCGCAAGCTTTTAACTAATGCCAAGCCCCAACACGGTTTGTGTCCTTTGGACTCGGACAGCTTTTGTGGATATAACCAAGGTTTAACAACTGGGTAGAAGTAGTTTCACAAGCATTCTCCTCCAGAACCTGTTATGCTGGTAGTTGAGAACGTTTTCAGTGAGTTAGCCGAAAAAGAACTTCTGTCTAAATGTCCCCATGGACAAACTCAAAATCCTAATGCGAGTTTTAACAATTATATATGGGGACGAATTTTGTAGAGGTTAATACTTTGAAGGCATGAGTTATTGATATTGTGCTGTATTTTAATGATGGTGTTTCTAGTCGCATTAAAGTTCTTAAACACTTGAGTATTGCAAATGGAAGAAATACATGTGAGGCATTAAAAAAATCATGTTACGAATTAAAGAAACAGAAAATGTGCATCAAAAATGCTTGTAAAGAAGCTAGAATACTTAAAATAAAGATATCTGAAGTTCAAATTAATTTTCTTCTCCATTCTCTAAACATACCTAGCACAATACGATTACGATCCCCAAAAATATACATAATTTTGCCCTTATTCGACAGTTAATCCTGTCAGGTCAATTGGCCAACCTAGACACAAGAAATAAAAGGAAATCAACTATAGAAATAAATACTTGATTATATATTAAGGGGCAATATAACATGTTTTTGATAGAAACACTTTAGCACAATCTTTTTTTTTATCATATGAAAAGAAATGAACATAAATCACTCTTGAATTCTCTGTAAGAAACAGCAGTATAAAACGCTTTCCGATCAAAGAACTTATCACCTGACTTCTTGCCCAGATTAGATAGATCTTAAAGATGGCGAATGGATGAAATAATCTTAATCCCAGACAATGAAATTCATGCGAAATTGCATGCCATCGTAATTTTAGAAAAAAATGAAAATAAAAAAATAATAAAAAAGGGGAAAAGAAACATTAGACTTGGATGTGAATGTTTTATGCAATCCTGATTAACTTTGGAATAGCAGAAATTTTCAGAGCACAGAGCTGAAAATGTAGATAATTTTTGGCTCCTTGTCTTAAAGCCTCTAAGAAACTTACATTTTAGACAACGTTACACAACTTTGAAAATGAAAATTATCACAGCTGTTGAATCTAGAAACATTTAATTTTAATTTTGTGAACTTACCATAAAAAGAATGCTGCAAAAATTCAACATTTTTAAGTACCTTAGCTACAAAGATGAAACACATTCGTGTTTCTATGCATAGACTTTTGTCTGCCATGTAATAATGCACAGTTTTTATTGAAAGATATATACCTCTTAATTCTAAATGTGTATTTTTGTAAACATTTATCAATACTTTCACAACGCGTGGATAACAGGAAGCATCAAATAGACCTAAAACAATGACATTGAGGGACGCAGAACTCGAAGTGCTCAGGGAAAAACTATTGCTCTGAAGAGACGATCCCATCATGCTCTGAGGCTGGATGATAGAATAATTCACAAAATTGCCTTCAAAATATCTAAAAGAGGTTTAAAAGATTGCTCTCCTAGAAACTCCTAGAGTTCTGTAAAGAAGTTTCTATCTTAAATTCTTTTGCTCTTGATAAAATTTGAGCTAAGATCAGTCGATCACTAATCATAGGAAGTATTCAAAAAGGTGGTACACAGTGCATAACATTACGGGTGTCTATTGAGCAAATAATTCCCATCCTACTTCTGAAGGGGGAAGAGTTGCAAAAAACTCTAAAACAAGATGCCAGAAGAAGTACGTGGAAAACTATCATGCCACAAATAATGAGCTGGACGTCTGACAAGGACATGGCTGGCATGTATTAAAAGAAATAAGAAAAAGGAGAGCGCCCGGCTATTCCCTATGAAGTACAGAGGCCATTAACAGCAAAAATCCGTCGCTGCTGGTTTCCCAGTTTAACAGGTGCATGAACTTGGACCATTTTCCCGGCCTTCGAGAAAAGCAAAATTGGTATTTTTAAACAAACCGAGTAAAGACACTACCGACCCGAGGTCCTACCGTCCGATCTGTGTGCTATCAACAATGAGCAACGTTTTGGATAAGCTGGTCTCTCAACGATCTCTGCACCACGATCATAAGAACAATCTGTTGAACCCATTTCAACATGGTTTTACAGCTGAAAAGTCCCATGAAACCGCGGATTCCTTTCATTGTATGGGGTTTATTGGCGCAAGAACCATATTTATGAAACCGCGAGATATGCCCTCAAAATTATGGTGTTGGAGAAAATCCGGCAGAGCCATAGAGTCTGCATGATCGCATTGGATGAGGTGGTAGCGTTTAACAATATAAGTTCGGAATCCACCTTGTTTCAGCTGACAGAGTCAGCATATTCATTGAATATTTTCAAATTGGTGGGAATCTATCTTATCGTTGGTGTTATTCGGTTCTTTATCGGGCAAAGTGGGACATCACGTTAAGAGAGGATATCCGTTGGGATCGTATAGTACTTCTCACCGTTATGAAATATTGCAACGGACTCTGCTGAATTAGGAGTTCCCCGAGCAAACATATGTCCAAGCACACGCTGATGATCTTGAGCTAGTCGTATGGGAAATTAACAAGTCCCAGAATAAGGTTCTAGAAAACAGGGTAATGATCATCATTGAGAAATGGGGGAAACTAAAGCTACAATTCAACACTCAAAAGACTGATACCAATCGCATTGAAATTAAGATTGGCGAATCCCCCCGATATCAGGATTTCCGGTCAAAAGGTTCTGGCCTTCCCTATAATCACCTACAAGTGAGTGAAGTGGAATAGTAGCCTCACTTTTCGCTCTCATTTTAAAAATAGGAAGATGGAGGGGGATTCATTCATATAAAGGACTGGCAATATTGCTAGAAGGTGGTTTAGCAGGCAATAACTTCTCTGGAAAATTTATAGACGAGCTGTAGAGCAGAAGTTGCTTTATTCACATCGTGCATGGAGACACAGACTAAGATTAAAATCCTTCCATAACTATCTCAACACAATTCTGAGCAGACCCTTGTTGGTTACTGCTAGAGCTTATAGAATAGTGTCGAAGGATACCCTGCAGGTCTTAGCTTGACTACCGCTGTTGGACTGGAAAGCCATTGAGATATTCAAGATTTCCTGTGTCAAGAACTAAGGTTAATGTGACCATCCACTCACAAGAGTTCAAATCTGAAAAATATGTTAGTAACGTATCGTTACCCACCCGGCCGTCAACGATGGTATCAGCTTTGATCTGCTCGAGCAGACTGGTAATGAGCTGGATATTTTTTCGGATGAATTGTGTTTAAATGATCGTATTGGTTCGGTTATGATGGTACGGTATTCTGAACACCTTATCCACCATGAAAGGAGAAAGATAAATGACAACTGCACGGTCTTCAACGCCGAGTCAGGTTTTAAGTCGGACCTATAATTCTGTATCACTCTGACCACTATCAGGGAGGTCGACTTTAGCCCGAAAATTCCACCCGACTTCTTCAGGATCAACCTGGGCACTTCTAACGGCCCTTCCAAAGTGAAGCCCTTCCCTGTTTCAAGCCTGAGGACTGTAAAAGTTAAGTGCCATTTCTAAGAGAGAAATCTCTCCTCGTCGGTCTCGATAAGGTTACATCTTGAGAAAGTATACCTGACGGTGAGTCCCCCTAAAGTCAAGAACGGTGCCTCGAGATTGCTCCTGAACCATCTGCAGCCTGGAAACTTACGTCCCAATACTAATGTAAGAAGTATGGGTCCACTTACCACTTCCGCCCAGCATTTCTTGATCACAAGTGTGCTGTGATCCAGGCGACGTCAGAAAACAATCAGCCTAGGAAAGCACTGCCTGTGTCGTGTAGAAATCAAGCACAGGCCACAAACATCCACAACTCCCAAAGTGCTAGTAATCCTTTAAGGCTTCCGCCCAGCGTCCTTGCCATGCCCCTCATTTTCAGTGGCAGATTCTACTCAACCAACTGCCATCCTAACGCCAAGACAGAACTATCAGAGCCCATGGTGCATCGTTTTTTTTCGGCTTGAGAACGGCATATGTTCTGCACCGATGCTCCAAGTCTCCAATATCTGATACAGCTCAACCTTCGGCTCATCAGTGCTTGTCCCTTAAGCACTTAGAAGCTAATCTACAACTCGCATTTCCTAGGAAAAGCAGGTATCCCGCCTGTGATAGACGCCCCTCCAGACCAGCCACATACTGTCCCTGCTTCTGGCGAAGGTACAACATGGGTCCGTAACCTGAGCAAGTCACTCGAGCGCATAAACGCGCAGCCAACCTCTTCTCCTGTCAACAGGCAACCTCTTCCCTGTTCGGACTGCAACTTCCTGGTTAAACCAGAAAGAGTTTGCGGCTCCGTGGCAGCCAAATTCCGGATAAATCTTCCCATTCCTAAGAATTGGCCTGTGACACTGTTTGTAATGAGTTATGAAAAAACCATTCGTCTATGTAATAGCCATTCGTTAAGTTCATTAAATTCATTCGTTATCAAATAGTGAGTGATCCTTGTAATTTAACGCGTGTTCATCAACCGTCTCCGTCTGTCACCGAGTATGACTTCAGTAGCCAAACGCCCCTCTCCAACTGCTCAAGATACGCCACCAAGCACTCTACCCTTACAAAGAGCAATTCGTCGCCTGTTAACTTCTCACTCTTCTGACGCACAAAGCCTCAAAACTCCAGCTCCCGATTCCATCCCAGCTGAATCTTGCAGAGTGGGTAAGGTTATCAACCTTGTCTTCCCTCTTGGACCAATGGGACCTCAGGCAGACAATTCAACAAAAAATAAAAGTTCCTAACCCCACCGACGCTGATTTAGAGCAGTTCCTGTCTGGGATTACTGAAGACGCATTCTCCACTTCTGACAAAGCCTACTCCAATTTCTGGACCTGGTACCAGACTAGCCTCCATACATCTCGGAGTGAAATGGGAGTTCAAAGTGTCGAGAATCAAGTACGAAGACATCTCCATTCATGCATCTCACAGGAGGTAAGTCATCTTCTCAAGTTAGTGATAGACGTAGGAACCTCCGCTCTTCCACCTTAATCAGCAAGCCGAGTTAGGGTAAGGCAATAAATTGTGTGCCACAGTCTCCCGCTAGCTCGCACTTCATTGTGGATGGCACGTACACCCTGTTTGCTGACTGGCAGTTCATCCACCGTGCGATAACTTAACAACCTTCCTTTAACTGGACCTCAAGTTTGGAAGAACGAATGATGCCGGCGATGTACTGAGGCTGAGCTCAAGACTCTACCACGTCTTGAATCATTGTCGCGATAGAGCACGAGGCTGGCAGCTCAGACATGATATTGTAGCAAGACTGAAAAAAGCGACAGCTCTTTCCGTCCTACGCTCCGAAAATCACAGCGTAGGGCCTAATAATCTTCGTCTCGACTTAGTGGTGCAGACGGGAAACAAAGTCTTCATCCTCGATATTACCATTCCATTTGAGAAGGCGACTTAAGTTTGACAAGCATGCTTGCCTCCTCCCCTTCTACTTTATGGATGGAATACAAGCCACCATCGTCCCGCTTATGTCGATGCAATTGGCGTTTGGGACTCGGGAAAGGACCGGTTCCTTACCGAGTTCATGTCACGGGGCTACCTGGCCAAATTTTGCAAACTCTGCGTAAGTTACTGTGTCAAGTGACATTTACGTCGAACATGTCACCGGCCAAAGCCATTTCACGGACCGTTTGGACTTAACGGAGCATCTTGCCCAACCGGAGTGACTTCAGTGCCTGAGTGTATTGCGCGTTTGTGCTGACCTCAGGGCTCTCTGTTGAATTTTGACGTCTGGGGTCAGCACTAACAAATGTGTCCTCTCCATGAAGCCACTGCAAAAAGATCATCTACTTTGGGAATTGTTAAATTTCATCATTGTCACTATGTTCAAAGTTTATTGTTGTTATCCTGTTCAGTTTCCAGTTGTTCTGTCATTTAGTTTATTATTAATTGTATTATGGTTTATGTATGTTAATGTTATGCAATTTAATCATGATACTTTGTTTTATAGTCTATGTGTCGTATTTTTATATGTTTACGGTAAGTTAAGAGACGTTTGTCAACGGAGTTAACAACCTCGTGCTGACTTTCACGTAAAGAAGTCACATAGAGCAAACTAAAAACTCACACGAATGACATTAGGTGAAGCAGACCACCGTTCCCTTAGTGGTAGCTTATTGTCTATGTTAAAGCACGCTATGAGTCTGCTTGTACAAACATTCAAGTGCGAGATCTTTTCAGATTCTAGATCGTCGCAACAATCGCTAGATGATCCATTAAGCGTCCATTCTCTTGAAGAGGAAGTTGGCAAGCTCTGCCGGAAAGCGAAGACAGAAGAACAAATGCAATAGGTCGGCTGTGTTAGTACCGAAGAGGCCAGAGAGCATCCGAAATGACGAACATAGAATATCATGTCTCACAAAAGTTTAATAACGGAACTCAATGTGCTGACGGTTTAAAGTGTGGCAAGAAAGATGGAATCTGTCAGAGAAAGGCAGAGCAACTTCACTACTCTTACCCCTGAAGAATACGATAAGCCATTTCTGGGGAGATGTAGTGCAGCTGCTCATTGCGGGTTCCCGACAGACGATGATCTTGGCTCGTGCCGAAGTTGGAGATGGCGACTACTATTTATTGAGATGTTCTCTCACAAGTGGTCTTATGACACGACTCCGTTACGATTGGCCTATGGAAACGAATTATGAAAATGTTAATAGGCTAGTTATTCACTCTGGAATGATTGATTTTGATGATGACTGGAAAAGAAATGGAAATGAGTATGATTACGGAAGGATTGAGGATAGAAATGACAGGAGATGACCTGATAGGATTACGACCAAGATTTGGAATTAATATATGACAAAGGATTGATGTCTCACAACATGAAAGAATAAGTATAAGAACGAACGGCTTAGCATTCAGAGCCAGTTTTCCATTTGAAACAGTATTTTGTGATGAGTGAGTATTTAATAAAAGGGATAATGAGGGAGTATTTGATAAGTTAATTTGATTAGATGTTATAGTAACGGATTCAAAATTTGAACCGATACAACTTAAGATAGCGGTTAAATCCCATTGCGTAGATAAGGTAGCAAATATCTTTTCTTACAACAGAAGCATAAGTGTTTCCTGAATTAGGGAATTTTCGACTTAACGATCTTGCAGGCTTCCTGATAAGAAATAATGTATTTTATCTTTGATTTCTTTTTCCTGTTTCCAGACAAGACAGATTCAGCAGAACGATCTGTGGTCATCCGTGCAGTTGACACCTCTTTACCAGTGCACTTAGCACTATCATGATTGACTTCCTCACAACGGGCGCATGTCATTGTCCCGTGACAAGATGATTTGAATACCCAAATATCTGGCACTGGAAGCACCTTTAGGAATTTGGCACATATTGTCTAATGCACATATATCCCGCTTTAATATATTCTGGAAAAGTAGAGAAATTGAAAGTTAATACCAGGTGCTTAGTATTAAGCAGCTGGCCATCTCTTCGTATAATAATACGACGCACATGGGTCACTCCCTGGCTTTTTAGCTTTTCAGTAATTACTTCTATTGGAACATTGAAGAGTTCACCGCAAGATACATCTTTGGTTGAATTTAATGATGGATGGAGCCTAACTGAGACAGGTATTGTTGATAACGTCTTCAGATTTACAATTTGTTCTGCTTGTTTTAGAGAATTAAGTTCAACCAGTAGGTCACCAGATTGAAGTTTCTTCGTAAATTTTACAACGCCAATATTTTCAGATATTGCCTTTTCCACCAAAAATTGGGACACGCCTGGAAACGACTCTTTGTTTTCAAATTTTCATGGAATAAGAAAGAATGTTGGGAAAATAATGTACAATTGAAACATTTGTGTTGCCCACTGGAGGAAGAACGCTTAGATTTGCCCATATGACAGTGAACAAGTTTCAGGTCCGTCGGCACCAGGCACCACGAAGTCGAAGGTAAGGCAGCCACCGGCTCTGGCCATTCCCAGCCTTGGCGTTTACCTGGGTGCTGGCCGGAACTTAAACGCTAGGATTCCCCTTAACGCCAAGTCCAACGAGTAATACCGTCACTTGATTCCTAGTAGACTAACCGAAGAAGTGGTTAGGTACCAGCCGATTGATACACAGACCACGGTGCCTAATGGGTTGCCCTACACGGCCAACACGTAGGGTTTTTGGTTGTCCATGAGAAACAAAAAGCAAACAGGGCGGCGACAGCTTCTCATGGCGAGCTCCCTCACTTGCCGTCGAGGGATAGAATAATAAAGCTAACAGCAGAAGAAGGATGAAGAGGAGAAAAAACCATAAAGGGTGGAAGGATCCCTGGGAACCTTGGGATTAGTACACGCATACTCACCTACAGTAGGTGAGCCCCTGAAGGGTTGTGTGTTTAATGATGGTGTTTTCAGTCGCATTCAAGTCCTTAAACACTTGGGTATTGCACATGGAAGAAATACTTGTGAGGCATCGAAAAAAATGACATGTTAAGCATTAAAGAAATAGATATTATGCATCAAAAAGTTTGTAAAGAGAAGCTAGAACACTTAAAAGACATAAAAAGAAGGAGCAAAGGGAGGGAGGGATTTAGTTCCTATAGAATAATACAATTATTCAAATGAAATATTGTTATGCTGAAAGAAAAAAATTTAATAAAGTGCACATAAACTAAATTTGAGATCAAATTGTAGTTTTCAAGAATCTTTTGTTCTTGTTTTTAAGTAATGTGTTTCTAAGTAAGTCTCTTATCATTATTTCAGCTCTTATATTTATATGGGAGTTATTATAAAACATTTTTATACCCTCACTTTTAAGGAAAAGAATGAGGTGTATACTCAATGTTATAAGCCACTGTAGACGTGGCTAGCATAACTGTTGATGAATAAAGCAAAATACTAGAGACGTTATTAGAGGATATAAATGGGAGGGGAGGATTTTAAAAGACAAAATTATGATTTCCCAGATTGATTTTTTACAGTAAAGCATTAATTACATTAAAGTAAAATAAAAACTATTTTAACCCCCTCTATAATGTTTCTTTTCTGTTAGATATATTTAACCAATTGCTGATAGAAAATAAATATCACAATACAAAGTTAATGCACTTGCAATAATGCAATTTAAATATAGTACTATTTAAAAAAAACAGATTAATTATTAGTAAATGCATGGAAATCCACAAATAAAAAATGTATAAGAACACACACTGCAGTATTAATTTTGGAGTTATTTCTATAAGCAATTATGAGTAGAGAGTGAGCAGTTTGAATTGCATGCGATTATTTCCTGGAGCAAGATCTTTTTCTGGGTTATGCTGCAACAAAAAAACAGGTCACTTATGAAATCAGTGTATTAGTTCCATACAATTCATCTTAGAAGCTAGTAAATCAGTAAAAATATAATAGTAAATTCAGATTTCATTGAAATTTTATTCTTCAAGAACAGAAAAAGGATGCACAGAATAAATATTATATCCCAGATGCTGTTAATCCTCAACTCTGATGGAATAGATATTTAAAATGGTGAAATCAAAAACTCACTATTTGAAAGTAATGGCATAAAATAATGAGATCTCCATCATGATTGTACTACACCAAGTTTCACATTCAATGTTATGCTCCGAGATTATATGCAAGCAAAAGTAGAATTTGTTTGATTAATAAATAAATATATGACTAAAATACATAAATGAAATATTCTAAAATTACTGCCTTCCAAGAAACAAAAAGTTCAATAATAGTGAGAAATTTACATTTCAAAAGATTAATTTGTTTCATTCATAGATTTCATTGCTTTCGCTCCCTCTTCCCAGAGAAATGCTCTGACAAAAATGTATGAAGAAATCCACAAAGCAAATCAAGCAAGTTTGCATGATAGACACTGCAAATCTGAAAATATTCCAAAACCATCCAACAAATATAAACTACCATTAATGAAAATTTTTGCATATGGTTTTTCTATTTACTGTATTTTGCACTGGGTGATTTTCAAATTTAATGCATTTTTGATGTCCGAAATTTTTTTTATCTTGAAAATAATGTTCCTGTGTTTTGCGAGTTTATTTTTATATTGAAATACATACCTTAAGAGATAATTGTGTATAATATTAAAAATATATTCCTTAAAAAAATTAATACCATTTTTTAAAAAAGAACTGAAAAGCTGAAATAATCGCTGTCCAAAATGACAAAATCAAATTTCTCTTTCATAAATGACACATTTCTAATTTAATCTAAGTCTAAAAAATATGTGTGCTTAAATACATATTTTGTACTTTATTAAATTTATAAATATTTTTTTTATTTAAGCAAATTTTTTAATACATAAAAATTATTTTTATTTTGTCCGAGAGAATTGTCGGGTCTGTTACCAAAGGTAATTATTTGCAAAATCACTTCATAGATGGCGCCACAATTTTTTAATATAGACTTCATGATTCCTTGGCAAAAGTCATTTTAAAGTTTGAAGTTAAGCTAACAGGATGCTTTAAAGAAGTTTTGGATTCTACTGAAGTTAGTATTTTTTTAAACAACGTTCTAGGAAAAATAAGAGTCATGCATAATCTCACCAAATTCACCTACACTTCCAGAGCCTTCGATTTTTGTTAAAGTTGGCCGTAAAAAAATCAGACGTGACAGAAGCAAAATAGTAAGGGAAAATAAAAAGTTGAAAGAAGAAGTAGTAAAATTAAAGTGTAAAGTAGATTCAATGAGAAAAGGTTATAAAAGAAAATTAGACAAAATTGATACCATTTCACCTCTGAGCCCGAAGTCCAAAGTTAGATGTACCCTTTCAAATAACTTTCGAGAACCACTCACTCCTAAAAAATATCCGCTGATACAGCAATTGGCAATTCAAAATTCAATTATTGATTCACTTTGCGAAAAATATAAAATGGCATTAAAAGGGAAAAAGAAATACATTAGAAATTTAGTGCCAGAAGACAAACTCAAAAAAATAAACTCCTTCAGAAAGGCCAGAATTTGGTTTATGGTGGTATTAAAAGAAAGTTATCAGTGAAAGGTGAGAATAAAAATTATTTTCGCAAGTGGAAACTTGTATCATCATTTTTTAACAGAGATGAAGTTAGTCAAGCTACAGCTGGTAAAAAAGAAACAATTACACATAGAAAAATTAAACACCAAAAACGATATCTTCTTGATAGTATGCAAAATCTACACAAAAGATTTCAAACTGAGAATCCAGATCTTCAATTTTCCTACACAGTTTTCACTCGTCTTCGACCATTCTATATTTTAAGTCCTACAGCGAAAAATAGGGACACATGCTTGTGTACAATTCATGCAAACCTTATATTGAAACTCAAAAAACTTGTTTTTCTAAAAGTTTTAAATGCAAATAACCTCTGTGATTTAGTGGAAAAAATTACCTGTGATATAAATAAAATGAAATGCATGTATAATCAATGTGATAAATGTAACAATTTAAAAGTACACGTGAATTTTTCTTCACAAGAAGATACTGAATGGTGGATGTGAGAAAGGGTAAAAATAAAAAAGAGGAATAGTACAATAAATAAAAAGGAAATTCAAAAGATAATGAAAGTACGAAAAGAAGGGAAGATTGAAAATATGATAAATGATTTGCAAGATGAAATGAAAAAATTTTAAACACATTTTTTTTTTTATATAGCAAAACATTATAAAGCATTTAAAATGTGCAAGAAAAGCATAAGCCCAAATGAAACAGCAATTCATATTGATTTTTCTCAGAATTATTCTTCCAAGTTTTCGGAGGAGGTCCAATCTTTTCATTTTGGAATCCTCCCGAAACCAGGTGACATTGCATATATGGCTAATAGTAAGCCAATATCATTTTGTTCAGTATCCCCTGTACATGATCATCAACCACATGCTATATGGGCACATTTGCAGCCAGTCTTTGAATTTTTGAAGAAAAGAAGTCCACTAATAAATATAATACATGTTTATCAGATGGACCAAGTACACAGTATAGGCAAAAGAAAAACTTTAATTTGTTTAATGAACAGTTATTTGACCATAACTTCACCAAAGGCACTTGGAATTTTTTTTGAAAGTGGGTATGGAAAGGAAGCAGCAAACGGTATTGGTGCAGCATTAAAATGGGCTGCTGATGATTTAGTTGAACATGGGACAGATATTTGTGATGCTGAGTCTTATTTTCTCAAACTCAAATCTAATACAAGCATTCATTTATTTTTTGTAACAGAAGATGACATAAATAAAATCAAAAATAATCTACCTGCCGAAAGATGTATTCCAAAGTTGCCAGAAACTAGAAAAATGCACCAAATTGCAATTGAAAAGAAAAATGAAATATTCTATAGAAATGTCAGTTGTTTTTGTTTGAAGAAAAATCAGCAGAAAAAGTCAACAGGGGCTTTCAATCATGGATTTTTTGCACGTGCTATAAATCTAAAAAATTTGTTATGAAATTTAAAAAAGGAAAAACAGAAAAGACCCAAACTTCTACTGCAATTTTATCAGATGATGATGATATTTCTGTTTCAACGAGAAAAATAAAAAAAAGATGTGGTCCCATTACCCTGTACTATTGACAATTTCTCACCTGATGATATCCATGAGGGGGTATATCTTCTTGTTGAATTTACTAGAGAAAATAGAAGAAAATATAAATATACTTATGCTATAGCCCAAGGAAATGTTGAAGAAGATGGTGAATTAAAAATTATGTGCTTAAATGCCATAGATGAAACAAGAAAGAGTTTCCAAGTGAATGAAAGTGATGTTTCTTATGTTCAATATGAATAAATCAAATCCATAATACCTGCAGTTAAATTGAAGCTAAAAGGACACAGATTATACTATGAGTTCCCAAATGCATTAGATGTTTTTGGAAAGCGTTAAATAGTTATTATTTTTCACATAATTTTTTCTTGCTTGAATACCAAAATGTTACATTAATTTACTTAATAAATAGAAATTAGTTTGTAATTATTGCATTTTTTTTTGAAAATTCAATTTTTAGAACTAAAAACTTAAATACTTTAACATTTGTTTCTTAAAGTCTTGTCTGTAACCCAATGTCAGGTCTGTTACTTTGTGCCTAAATATTTTTTTTAAAATAAGGTTTTACATAGAATATCAAAAAAGGGGGTCATATGACAGATACATGAAACCTTTTAATGATATTATTTTAAATATACAGTATAACATAAATTTAAATCGTTTAAGAGAAAAAATAAAATACTAAAACAAAAATAAAATAACAGAACTGACATTTAAAATACAAAAAATAAAAAAAAAATTATTAAAAAATGTATATTATACATTTATTTTAGACTACTCTCTTTCAACAATAACATTTTATATATTTAAATAATAGTTATTCTGTATTGAAACTTTAAAAAAAATGTCCGATAACAGACCTGACTTTTTTCGGTTTTTTAGTGACTTTTAAATACCCTACAGGTCTGAATTCAAATTTAATTTTATTGCTGATCATAAAATCATCTACAGGACACGTGTAGAAATTCATGTCTATCAACAAGAATAATTAATTTGAATTTTTATTTTTAAAAAAATTTAAACTTAAAAAAAAGTCAAATTTGAAAATGACCCCACTACTACTCCAAGTTAAATATCTTTAACAAAAGTTAATTTATTAAATTCTGTAAAATTATCTTGTAATGTTTCATAATTTTACAATATTTCTCCTTGTAAAATAGTAGATGTCAGCCATCAAATCTGCCATTTTTTCCAAAAGGTTCCCCAATTTAGGTTTAGAAACCTTAAACCAGTAAGGACTTATTTTTATAAAAACCATCTTGCACTGTTTCTGCTACTTAAAAACTCATCAACTTTAATACAAGAATGCTGCGAAGATTCAAAAGATGCTATTGATACTACCTACAAATTCTTCAAGTATACGTGACTATAGTAGAACTGAAAAATGAATACTGAAAAATGTTGTTATGCTCTGAGTCATGAAAGAAAAAAGAAACCTCCCATACTATTAAGTAATTTACAAGTAGGGGAGAATAAAGGAATCATAATTTCAAATGCAACTATGTCTTTAATGCAATGCAAATATGAGACTTCAGTCTAATCTATGTAAATCTGGATACTATCAACACATGCTTAATCGGCTAAAAACCCAAATCCTCATTCAAGAAACTTTGATTCCACTAATTATAGGACCAATGACTATAAAGCTGTATTATTCTGAGTAGATTCTATGAACAACACATAATCAAACTATAAATTAATTTAAACCTTAATTGTTAGTACCATATTTCCCTGCATAGCCAAATACAATAGACAATTCTAGTTGTTATATTTAAGATTATATGACTAAGTTTAAATGATCAAACTTGGAGAATGTTAGCTTTCCATGGGCCAACCAAATGCATTTTTATATTGGTATCATCTATTACAAAGTTTTTTTTTTTTTTTTTTTTTTTTTGTTAATTACAGTTTACGCAAGAAATATGGTAACTAATAAAATTTAGTTCCTAACCAAAATACTTCAAAATTCAATAATTAATAATCTAATCAATGTAAATTATATTTTCATTGGAATTTCATTTGTATGTTTCAGGAATTTAAAGTACTGCATGAGAAATTGAAATTAAATAAAGATTATTCAAATTTAAAATTTCAACCTGATGTGATTCAGGTTATTTATTAAAGGAAAAAAAAACCCACAAATAATCAAGTTCTAACTTTAGTTTATGAATAGTTATTTCTTTTTAGAATTGCTGATTACAAGAGACAATTTTACAAGTTATATTTATGATTTAGGATGATATATTAAAATTCGCTGTTATATTAAGATTATATTTAAGATTAAGCTTCCTCAGTATCAGCTTTTCATGGGCCAACCAATGCATGTTCATATTAGTTTCAAAACTGATATAAATTCAGAATGAAACCATATTCATCTCATTTATTACAAATTTATAAGAAATTGTTTTGTGTGAACAGTAGGTTGTTCAAGATATGTTATTACTAATAAAAATTTCTTCCTGAGCAAAAGAATTTCAAAATTCTATAATGAATAAACACATATAAACAAGACAGATTCACCTTAAATCAGCATCAGACAAACAAAAAGATCAAAACTAGCACATCTTTATATCAATCTTTCTCGATAAAATAAATCAATACAGTATTATTAACATACTAAATACCACTTAGCTCATCTGTGATTCTGAGCTAGTGTTTAATTGTACTATTTATTTAATTAAGTACCCCTTCTCTATAACAGTTACTGATGTAAAGAAGAGTCATTTAATTAAATAAATAGTCCTAATACTAAGCATAAATCATGGAAGTAAACTCTAATCAAATTTACAATACCAATCTTCATGCTTAACATTCATGCTATAATTATCTGAACTGCAACCAATAATAGGAATTACACTGCACAATGTGTATATAAACAATGAAAATAAGAAAAACCAGAGTGATGAATCAGTCATCAACTTGCAGGGAGAAGGAGATGATAAAATCAAATCTCAGTACAGATAATGCACTATCCAAATCCATATTTACCAAGTTGATAAAGCAGGTTACATACGACCTCCAACATATAATTTGCATTGCTCTCCTGATATCAATGTGTAAGAAACAATTTAAATTTTGAAGAATAATTTAATATTTTAATAGAATTCTTTTTCTTGCATTAATTATGAGCATACTTTCAAAGAGATGTAAATATTTATGCCGCATCAATAAATATCCACAAACCAAAGATACATCAAATCTATAGACGAAGAATGTGTTTGACATGGAAAAATAATGAGAATGACATGGAAAAATAATGAAAGATGAAACAAGCATTTTATTCTTTTAGGGGTGGGTGCTGAATTATTATTATTTTATAAAATAACAAAAAAAAGTTATGAAAAAAGAATTATAAAAATGTAGCGAAATAATAAGCTGAAAGATCTCTCCTCAATATTCCATTAAAATCTGACATCTGATAGATAAAGCTCCCTGCTAAAGCAAAATATATAAAAAATATCTACAAGTAAATATTTTAGTAGACTAAAAATGTAAAAATGGTTTCATGCAAAAAAAAAGCCAAACAATTTACCATTCAATGAATTAAAATATATATAAAAGCAATACTTCATCTAAAAGTGTTTTAACACAACTATAACAAAGTATTAAAAAATTGTGAGTCTGGCATTTAAAACTCTTTAAGGTCAATTTTCAAAACACTGCAATTGTAAGGTAAATTTGCAAACCTATTTTAATTTAGCTTTGCAATCTTTTTGCACCAACTTGTTATATTATCAATGCATTTCAAACTATAAACAATAAAAGTATAGAATATATATGTTGAAAAAATAAGATTTAAAAAAATGGGATAAAAGCTGCTATTTTCTACAATAATATGCTTAATCTACTTTAAATTTTAATTAAAACAGTGCACCTGCAAATGATTCAACTGGCTTAGATTTTCATTATAAACTGAAATTAAAAATTTTTGAAATTAATTTTTAAAGTATCTTAAAAATGTATTTTTTGTCTTAAGATTTTATAAATTTTAATTGGTTTGACTCTAATTTATGAAATTAAAATTTTATAATACCACATTTTTTTTTATTTTATCAATGCAATATGTTATAACGATAAACATAATTTTAAATATTTCAATCTAGACTAAGTTATAACAATGTTTTCAAAATCTAAGGAGTGTTTTTCTAATATAAATAAAAGATTTAACTATTATATTTTTTTTAAAAAAAAAAGGATATTTAGTGTTTCAAATTTAGTTTTCCCATTTGTAATCACTAAGCATTTAAAATATTAAAGAACATACTTTTCTTTAGAATTTTCTTTTAATAACTATGGTGAATATTTATCTAATGCATCTAATATATTTGTTTAAAGAATTTAAGGATGTCATCTTTTCTTGCATATCCAATAAATTAGTTGAAAAAATCAGCATATTTCATTTACAATTCCTATGAAATTGTAAATAAAAGATGATATCCAATAAGGTATTGTAAATTATTCCAGTATTTTAATGTCATTGTTTTCCACATAGAAATTTGCATTTAAATCTTTCAAAAGACAAAAAAAAATCCTTAAAATTATAAAAGCTAAAAAAATTATCAGAGTCAACATTTCCCAACACATTGACAAAAAAATTTTAATCTGTCCCAAGGCATTATTTTCCAAATTTCATTCTAGAATCCCGATATTTATCAAAAATTGGAAGTAATGTTCACTTATGAACATTATAAAAAAAAATTTATGTTTTATTCAGAAATAAAATTTAAGCATCATAAAAATGTTAACTAAAAATTATTTTAATGTCCAAATTAATACAGACTAATATTTTTTTTAAGTAAAATATTAAAATTACAGTATATTCTCTGACCCAAAAAAAATTCTTGTTAAATTATGAATGAAGAAAACAAAACTTGACATTGAAAGGTTAGATTTCTTGCATTCTTTTCCATAACTAAAACGAAGCAACAGCTGATGGGATCAATAATTTAGTTATAAATCAACAAAATTTAAAAAGATCCAAGAAATTTTACTTCACAAAAACTAATCCTCTACTGCTGCATTACCCTATTTTATTTTTAATGTTTGTCTTTTTCACAGGATACATATTACAGATTTGAATTCCATTTCCAGACAAATAAAATGCAACTATTATGCAACTCTTGCAACTAAAATGCAATTCTTGTTAAAGCATGCTTCACTTTTTAACTAACCAAATTCTGATTCTAATTACCTTAAAGCACTTTATATCCAATTAAATCACATCACTTTAGCACCACTGACTTCAATATTATAATTTCTAAGTACACAACACATTAATGATAATAAGCTATTGTGACGTGTCGCTCCAAATGAAGAATTACTGTACAAGAAAAGACTAAATCATTGAGCAAGAATCTCCACACAAAATTTATCTTGGATTTCAGATTTACAGAGAACATAATAAAATTTCACCATAATTAAAAATTGGACTTCTAAAAATTCCTTTTTCTCATTTTCAAGGAGAAAAAAATGCACAATGATCTGGTCATTCAATCACTGAAATGCATGAATGCACAACTTAAAAAATTCTGAAAATTAGGCTAGTATAAAAACAAGTTAGCAAAATTAAAAAGTTTTTGTATATTCCAACAAAAAAATTGATTTTTTATAATTAATTCATACACAAATTGAGTAATTCAACATATTTACTCTATTAAGAATGACCAACAAAAGATTTAACATTTGTACAATACTTAAGTGATTTATTTGCTTCAAATTAAAATTTGAATAAAGAAATCTTTGGGGAAAAAAAGTTATTAACATTTGAAAGCAAAAAATTCCGATTTAGATTAAATTCAGAGCTTAATTGGTCCTAAATAACTTCAGCTTCAATTACTATTCGAAATTACTGTCAACAGTAGAAGATGATTGGTTTGGAATGAACATTTAATGGTAGAAAGACTTTCAGATCTTGTACTTAGACGGGTATTTTTCCGTTAGATGAGTGGCAGTAAAAAATCTCCAAATAATGTAGAAATCCACCAAATTCTTTACAGTGATTTTAAAGAAAAGAAATCTTCAAATAATGTAAAATTTCACACTATTTCTTGGGCAATTTTTCACTGCCATCAAGCTAACAGAAAAGTACCCAGACTTACTGCCTGTAAATACAATCTAAATTAATATTAAATATAAAAATATTATTTACATATGTTTAAAAAATTGCATTATTAATTAGAGATTTTTATTCATGATCATTCCAATTAGCTTCTATTAAAATTCTTATTTCTGCTAAAATATTTTAAATTCGATATACAGATATACTCTTATAACATAGAATAACTATTCATACTGGTATTATTTTAAATGAAATGTATGATGAATGCTTTACAATCAAGAATCTTTTTTTTTTCATTAAATGCATTATAGTTTAACTCCATAAAGAATATATTCAAAATAAAAATTTATACTGAATAAGTATATGTTTAAACTCTATTCTGAATAAGTATATGTTTAGACTCTATTCTGAATATGTATATCAGCCAACATTTTCAAACCTATTTATTGAATATCTAATAAGCAACAATTAACCATATGCATGAAATTAAGAAAATTATAATACAAAAGAAAAAATTATATCAGGATTGAAATTTAAGATATTCACATTAAAATAATCAGGAATCTAATAAAGCACCCAATATAAAAGGAAAGGAAAATAAAAAAAATTATGCGGAATTATGTAGCAACTTTTCATTTTGTATTGAAGTGAAATTCTTAAGCAGAGAATGCATCAAACTATTATCTCTAGCACTAGTGTCTGAAATTGTATCATTAAAAAATGACAAACAATTAAAATAAACCTTGCAGTTCTAATCAAAGGTAAAAAGAAATTTATCTAGAATAAAGTTGAATAGAATCTATCAGCATCAGCAAGATATGCAAACATGAGAGTTAAGTCAGAAAACTTAACTGTCAATAAACTAGATATAATAGAAACTACTTATCAATATACTGCGTCGCAAGTGAGTTCTTTTTCATCCACAAGAAATATAATCTTGTAAAGAATCTTATTGAATATAAAATACAGCACGAAAAAGTAATAATTCATTGCGGGAAATAAATATTTACCAACGAAACGCTTTAGAAGAAAAAAAGAAGAATGGAGGTTTGTTTTCCGGCATATGCTCCTGAACGAATGCTTAGCATGTACCGGGTTAATAAAAATCAATACAAGAATATCACAAGTAATTTAAAACCTACCAGAATCAACATAGAAAGCTAGAATAGCCTTCCCTTTATTACAAACCTGAACAAAGAAATAAATTTTGAATATACGTAACTTGGAACTAAAAGAAAAAGACTATTTCCATCTTTAATTAGAATAACGCCTTTACAACGATGAATCTCTAAGTAGTAGTACTTCTCCTTTCAGAATTTTCTTAATGTTGCTAGATTCCAATTGTTGCGAATGGCAGCGCCTCACCCAACCAATCAGAGCTAACCTGAACTGACGTCAACTGTTGAGTTCTGTATTTAGCCAGTCGTGTGTTTCGCTTTACGCCTTTCAATGTAACTTTGTGTTTGTCCGTGTTTTTTATGGAATAAAAGTCTTTGTGTGCCACATCCTTTGCCTATTCAGTATCTAGTTCGTTTTTAGCCAAAACCCGACATCGGGTAGATGTCAGCCCATAGTAATAATAATTATATGCAGCTTAACAACGCTACATAATTTTTGGCGCCCAACGTGGGGCAAGGTTTTGGTTTCAGTTAGCGTTTGAAAACCTTTTCGAGCCTGAAGGAAAAATGGATGTGGCGCAGTTAAAAACACAGCGAACGCCTCTTCGTTCAGCGTTCACAAAATGTGCAAAAGATATTGAAGGCGAGCTTGCAAAAGAAACTTCTAGAGTCAGCGAACTTTTAATTTTAAAAACTAAACTTTGTGATAAGTTCACTCGTTTAGAGCAGTGCCAAACGCGACTAACAGATGCCATTCTGGAGAATGCCGATGAGGCAGAAAAGTATGAAGAGGACTTTTTGTCCGCAGAGAAATACCGTGATACTTACTCCGAACTCTGTGCTAAAATTCAAAGTTTGTCATTGAAAGCTATGGAAGTGAAAGAACTATCGGAGAAACGGAAGTTTAAGCTGCCTACGATCGAACTGAAAAGGTTCAGTGGGGAAGCAAGGGAGTACCTCACCTTTTGGAGTCAGTTCAAGAAGATCCATGAAGACCCAACTATTGCCGACGAGGACAAAATGCAGTATCTTTTACAGTCGATGCAACCAGGATCAAAAGCAGAGCGATTGATCCTCAGCTTCCCGGCCACCGCCGATAACTACAGCAAGGCGATTCTTCAGTTGCAGCAGAGATTCGGTCGAGACGACTTATTGGTTCAGATTTACGTCCGTGATCTACTCAACTTGGTGATGAAAAATGCGTCGTCTGGAAGAACAAAGGTGGACCTTCCTCGTTTGTATGATGAGTTGGAGGGAAAACTTAGGGCCCTACAGACTCTCGGGAGGACTCAAGAAAAGTACAGCGACTTCCTGATACCTTTAGTGGAGAGTTCCCTACCGGAAGACGTTCTTTTAGCCTGGGAGAGAACCAGAAGCATGAAGGATGCATCGGAGGGGGAACATCGGTCCTTGGAGTCGTTGATGACCTTTCTGAAGCAAGAGGTGCAAGGGGAGGAGATGATGGAACTAGCGAGAACTGGGTTCTCATCCCCTCCAAATCAAAAGAAAAGAGAAGCTCCGAATAAAATGGACAATTTTGTTCCTACGGCGACAACCTTGGTAAGCACTCAGCGCAACAAAGGTAGGAGCAGTTTCATTTGCATTTTTTGTAACAAGAGACACCCTTCCAAGGACTGTCTAGAAGCCAGAAATATGTCCTTGGAAGATAAGAAGAAATGTATTCTTAAACATAGAGCTTGTTTTAGCTGTTTTTCTGTTTCTCATTTTGCTAAATTTTGTAAAGTAAAAAATTCCTGCTTGTATTGTGCTAAACCTCATCATTATTTAATGTGTGATCTTCCTGCAGAAAATAGTAAACAATTGGTTAATACTGTTGAAACAAAAAATTCATTGTGTAATAATTGTACCAATAATGTGTTTCTTATGACTCTAAATGTAAAAGTGTGTTATAATGGTAAAGTATTAAGATTAAGAACGTTAATCGACTCAGGGTCTGAAAACTCCTATCTTTCAAAACGCGCAATTGATAAACTAGGCATTAAATCAAATAACACGATGCAAATGCAGCATATATTGTTTGGAGGTTTAGAGAGTAAAATCAAAAGTCATGACGTTTACGAACTGTTAGTGAGTTCTTTGGATGACTCATATAGTATCAGGGTTACAGCTTTCTCTACAGATATTATTTGTGGCAAAGTGCCAAGAGTAAATAGTTCTGCTGTACTTAATGAATTACATCAAAAAGGGATTATTTTGTCTGATCTCGAAGGCCAGGATTGCGTAATAGATCTGTTATTGGGAGCGCAGGTCGCAGCTGTGTTATTTATGGGAGGATCTGTTAGGTTGGATTCGGGATTGTTTGTATTAAAAACGCGCTTGGGTTGCATTTTGACTGGAAAGCAGGAAGTGCCTGGTGAATGTAGGGCAAAAAGCGATATTGTTTTAAATGCTATTTCTTTATTAGTTAGAGATTCTCGTATCACTGAATTATGGGATCTCGAGAAAATTGGAATATGTGACCCCATTCAGAGATTAAATGAAACTAACGAACATTTAAAGGTGATGGAGGAATTTAAAAATAGCATGAAAATCCTGCCGGACGGTCGATATGAGGTTTTTTTGCCTTTTAAGTCATCTGTATTTGAGTTGTCTTCCAATAAGGAATTGGCTTGGAAGCGACACGGGAAAATGTGCGAACGCGCACAAAGGAATGGGCTTTTAAATGATTACCAAGCTGTATTTCGGGAATGGGAAGAGTTAAAAATAATTGAAAAAATTGCGGTTGATTGTAAAACTTCTCATTTCTTGCCTCACCGGCCAGTTGTTAAAAACGATTGTGTCACGACTAAAATAAGGCCAGTTTTTGACGCTTCGGCTCGCGAAACTGGTAAGAGTTCTTTAAATGATTTATTGTATAAGGGCCCAAATTTGATTGAACAGATACCTGACATAATTGATAGGTTTCGAAGCTATGCTATTGGTATTGCTTCCGATATTGAAAAGGCATTCCTTCAATTGGGGATTGCTCCTGAACATAAAGATTATTTGAGATTCTTTTACCCTGTTGTAAATGAACAAATTGTATATAGACATTGTAGAGTGGTTTTTGGTGTATCATCGAGTCCTTTTTTATTAGCTGCTGTACTTTCTCACTTGCTTGAAAATGTGTTTATAGAAGAATCAGAAATAGCTGTTAAATTAAAAACCTCATTTTATGTCGATAATTGTGTCACAGGTGTAACAGATGTTACACAAATGGAAGAATTTATTTTGAAAGCTAGAAGAATTCTGTCACGTGGCTGTTTTAATCTACGAAATTGGGAAAGCAATGTAAGTTGTAAATACATATCTAAGAGTACGGGAACAACCAAATTATTGGGTATTTTGTGGGATTTAGATAAGGATGTTCTAAAATGCAATGTTAATGTAGAAGATCTAAAATTTGACTGTTCTGTAACAAAAAGAACTATTTTGGCGGCTGTCCAGAAAATCTTTGACCCTCTCGGAATTTTATGTTCTGCAACTCTACCACCTAAAATACTATTGCAGAATGCATGGAAGTTAAAGTTGACTTGGGATTCACCTTTGCCAGATGAAATTGTGAAACCCTTTCTAAAGTGGTGGGGTGAGGTGAATAAACTTTCAGATATAGAAATCCCTCGTTATTTTGAAATTAATGATAGCACACAGATGCATGTTTTTGTAGATGCCTCTGGGGAATCATTTGCTAGTTGCGTATTTCTTAGATCAAATACTTCCAGAGGTGTGAGGGTTACACTTGTTAGGGCAAAATCGAGAGTAGCTCCTTTAAAAAAGGTAACAATCCCCAGACTAGAACTGATGGCATGTTGTGTTGGGGCCAGATTGGCACATTCGATACAACAAGCACTAAATTGTAAAGAGATGCAAACCATTTTTTGGAGTGATTCCATGGTTGCATTGTATTGGTTAAGGGAAAAGGGAAGTTGGTCAGTTTTTGTGTCGAATAGAATTAAAGAGATAAAGTCCCTCTTTCCTGACAACGAGTGGAGACATGTACCGGGGAAAATGAATCCGGCTGATTTAATATCTAGGGGTTGCTCTCCAAGTCACTTGGTTAACTCACATTGGTGGGAGGGTCCAAAGTGGTTATTGGAGTCGTCGGATTCTTGGCCAGTGACGGAATTGGTTAATTGTGATATTTCTGAAATTTCATTAGAAAGAAAGAAGGTTAAGTTGTGTAATTTAAATATTTCAGAAGAGAATATCTCTTGGTATGCAGAAAGAGTGTCTGATTATGAAAAAATGATACGTGTATTTTCTTGGATTTTAAGGTTTGTGAATAATTGTAGATTTGTTAATTCAAAATGTAGGGATTCTGAACTCTCTCAATCTGAAATTGAGAATTCTGAAAAGAAATTGATTCGGTTGGTTCAGAGTTATTATCTTTCTGAAGCTAAATCTTACAATTTTATTGAAACTGTTGTAGATAATGAAGGCATTTTAAGAGTAAAAACTAAAATTGTCAATCGAAATGATGATAGATCCTTTTTGTATCCTGTATTGTTACCTGAAAAGTTTGAATTCACGAAACTCTTAATTAGAGGTGTACATAGAAAAAATTGTCATGCTGGAATTCATATGATGCAATGTTTGTTAAGAGAGAGCTATTGGATAATTAGAGCTAGGAGAGCTATAAAGAATGTACTGTATAATTGTATTGTTTGTAAACGGTTTAAAGTTAAGTCTATGTCAAGCGAACCTACACCTTTGCCACCAGATAGAGTAACGGATTGTGTTCCATTTGAAATTGTTGGAATAGATTTGGCAGGACCACTGTACCTAAGAAATGGAGATAAAGTATGGGTGGTCTTGTTTACTTGTGCGGTATATCGTGCAATTCATCTTGAACTTGTTAATTCTATATCTTCTGATTCCTTTCTTTTGGCTCTTAAACGATGTATAGCTAGACGTGGGCGACCACGAACTATCTATTGTGATAACGGAACAAACTTTCGCGGCGCCTCCAATGAATTGGCAAAATTAAATTGGACCAAAATTCAAAAAGATACTATGACTCCCAAAATATTTTGGAAATTTATCCCACCCACCGCCGCGTGGTGGGGTGGCTGGTGGGAAAGGTTGATTCGCACATTAAAAGATCTGTTAAAACGAACTTTAGGTAAGTCTGTACTAACTTATGATGAGCTGTACACTGTTATTTGTGATTGTGAGTCTATCGTTAATCGTAGACCACTAACTTATGTGTCTGAAAATCCGGAGGAATTGATTCCCCTTACGCCTGGTATGTTTCTTGTCGAGAACAAAAATTCAAACACTGAGGATATCGAGGAATTAAATGCGAATAGTCTTAACAAAAGATTAAGATATAGAAGTAAACTTTTGCAGGACCTGCGTCAACGCTTTAGAAAAGAGTACCTGGGTCAACTTGTTCAAAAACAGAGGGGAAAGCATTCGCGTGCTCCTCAGATTGGAGAAGTGGTTTTGGTTGGGGACGATAATAAAAAACGTTTGTTTTGGAATTTGGCAAAAGTTATTGAGTTAATTCCAGGTCGCGATGGTAAAATTCGAACGGTTAAACTTAAAACTCGGCATGGAACGTGTTTACGCCCCATACAACGCATCTATCCATTGGAAATTTACTCGAGTGAATCTTCAGTTAGCGAACCAGGTGAGGGGGAAACAGTTTCTTTAGATGCATCTAATAATGTAAGTAAATTAGAATCTACTGCTGACGTAATGATTAAGAAATATACGTCCTCTGGGAGATGTGTTAAAGTGCCCAAGAGACTTGATCTTTTCAATAATGTATGTTATGTTCTTGAGACTCTTTCAGAGTCTCAAGGGGGGGAGGATGTTGCGAATGGCAGCGCCTCACCCAACCAATCAGAGCTAACCTGAACTGACGTCAACTGTTGAGTTCTGTATTTAGCCAGTCGTGTGTTTCGCTTTACGCCTTTCAATGTAACTTTGTGTTTGTCCGTGTTTTTTATGGAATAAAAGTCTTTGTGTGCCACATCCTTTGCCTATTCAGTATCTAGTTCGTTTTTAGCCAAAACCCGACATCGGGTAGATGTCAGCCCATAGTAATAATAATTATATGCAGCTTAACAACGCTACACCAATTTTCTTTCATAACTTACAATAAATTCAAAAATTCGTAAAATTACGTAGCATTAAAACCATGCTAAAACTCTTTTAATGATCAGCTAAATTATATTTTCAGAACAATTTGAATTGAAATTAACAATAATCACAATCAAAATTAATGAATCAAATAAATTCACCAGAAGTTTAAAAAAGAGATTCTTAAAAATTATCAATTTCAAATTTAGTAAATAATAAAATAAAATTATTTTCATAACAACTGTTGTTGTTGTTTTTTAATTTAAAACTACGGCCTTTAAAGATGCAATATGCAGAAAACTAACTAAAACCGCAAATATTAGAAAGAGTGTTAATGAAATAAACTTATTCAAATCTTCACATGTTTTAGGTAATTGCTTATTTAAAAGAAAGATACTTATCCTCTTATTTTCAGATAGTTTTTTTCTGAAATAAAGTCATAAAAGATGGTAAAAGGAGGAGTAAACCAACACCTTCTAAGGTACAGTCGCCCGAACAAAAGGCATAAAGTATATGA
>JAOUZG010022412.1:1151794-1170732 GCA_026289955.1 Argiope argentata
ATAACCATTTTAATAACAAATTGTATACTATAAAACCTATTATTTCATATTGGCCTTGTTTACCAGTGCGAGAGCTAGACGTCAAATTGAATAGACTCCGCATAGGCCATACACGCCTAACTCATAAACATCTTTTGTTAGGTGATCGCGCTCCTTTTTGTTCCAAATGCCGGGTGAATTTGACGGTTCTTCATATTTTAATAGAATATCCGAATTTTAATCTTCACCGTTTACATCCTTTTAACTCCTCATCGCTGGACATGCGATCGTTATTGGGAGAAAATCCTCATCGGAACCTTTTTAAATTTTTGAGAGATATTGGGTTTTACCATTTTATTTAAATATCTTTATTTGCCTGACACACCATTCAATTGATTCAGAACTTTTAACATGCTTTTATTACCTTTCATTTTTTACTGGACACTTGCTGAATTTTAATGGTTTTTCTATTTATTGACCATACGCATGGCGTAGTATAGCCTATCTTGGCTCTTGTGCCAATAAAACTAAAAATCCAATCCAATCCAATCCTCCCCCTTTTCTTCTTTTTTTGGGTTTGACATATAATATTAATCCACTTATACAGCAGAAAAGATCAAAGCCTAAAACCTAAATTCAAGAAAAATTACGATTTATTAAATTATTATTATTTATTTATCATTATTATGAATTAACATTTTTGTGTTTCTTATTAATATTTTGTTATAGCTAAAAATAGCTATAAAATCACATATTCTGTTAAAATTAATATTTATATGTTTCGCCACATTAAGTAACCCCCCCCATTTTAGTTGATATTAAATAGCAAATGTTCAACTACAAGTTTCAATGACTGCATAGATTTTCTAGCAATAGCACGAAAATCATAGTAAAATAAGAAGTATTTAATTGCTGCATCTTATATTTTATACTCATGAACATAACATTAGTTCATAAATTAGATATAAAATTGTTTTTCACGATTGAATCAGTTTTTTATTTAGTTTGAATTAATCTTTCATTAAACGCAAATATTTTGAGATTACAATCATATTAATAAAGATTAGATCGTGTTGAAATTCACTTGAATCTTCCAAAAAAACTTATGAACGCTACAAGATTTGAGCCAAATAAGCGATAACTACACTATTACGAGTGTAAAACATTGCCAAAAAAGATGCCAAGGCTTGAACCAATCAGAGCACGTCGATATCCTTTGCCATAGAGTTAGTCTGTACAGTTTGCGAATTCGCGATAGGGTCGTGTTGTTTCTATGAAATTTTGTTTCTAATTCTAAACTGTTAATCCTTGTGATATTCGGGTTTTTGACTTTTGTTAAAACGGCGCAAGCTAAGAATTTATTCAGGAGCATAAGCCGAAAAATAAACCTCCTCCTCCTAAACTGTTAATTTTAACTAATTATTTATTGTTTTAAAATATAACGAAAGCAGCACTATCATTTTATATTTATATTGAAAGATCAAAGAAAGTCAAGACAGAACTCATATTGACTCATTTCTAATGAAAATCTTACAAATAAGAACCAAAAACTTATCACTTTGAAAAGAAAGATCGAAGGACATTTTTACTCAATTTTTTTTCATTTAGTTTAATTTTTCTAAATTTTTCTAATTCTAAGAAATTTAATATAAAATCTTCGCAAACGAAAATGCTGAAATAATCTATTGTTTTCTGATTCAATGCTCTTTACATCATATCGCTAATGATGCATTAAAATCTACTAAAATTCAATTTTTTGGTCAGTGTACAAGTGTCTGAGTAGATATGTAATGTAGGTGTAGCATCCGTGCAGGAAGTTGAATGGATAAGATTACATCCTGTGTTGAGTGCTGTTTTCTACTTCATGAGATATTTTGGGTGTGTATTATATATCCATCATTTTATTGAAGACCTGATTAATTACATTTCGAAGGATTTCAGATTCTAAAAATGACTATTGTGACCGTCTAGCATATGATATGGTGCAACAAAATTGTGTTTTTTCCAACCTTGAAGTGACCGATTAAAACACACTTGTGACCGATTAAGCTAGATAAATTGTGACGTGTATTTATGAACCACAATAGTTCGCTGCATATATGAATTATCCAAATTTGTTCGAATCTTCGAATTAACTCTGCATTGAATTCTTTCTATTTCAATGTTGCTAAGAATTTTAAACTGCCTTGAAAATAGTAATAGTTCGTAATAGTGGTGCATTTATGAAATCGAAAAAGTGATCAAATTTCATCGAAATTAATTTCATGCTTTGGGATGTTCTCATTGATATTTTCATAAAGTTTTTGACACCTTTATAATACGATAATTTAAAATTGGATGTGAAATTGATAAAATTAAGTGATGTTTGTTTGAAATGAATAGTGGAAAGAAGTTTTACTCTGTATGCCGAAAAATTGGTATTATAAATGCTGGTTTTGATCAAAAATGCATAGTTGCTTTCACGTAAGACAGTTGAGTGTTATTCAACATTTGGTAATGGAAAAGTTACTGAAAGAAAATTCTGTCTCATTATCTGGACATATGTCTTCATGTAGAGAAAGTTTGTATGTATTATTATTGGAACAATTTTTGAGGATTGCATTATGGGCTACATTAATTCTTGATAAATTGGAAACAGATTGCTATAGTTGAAAGCTGTCCAGAAAATGGACACTTTCCTAGATTAGGAATTTTTGGTCTTTTAAGAAACCAGGAAAATGGTTGGTTATATATTTTTATAATGCATTTTAAAGAATGGAGGATTTGACATTGTTTTAATTCTTCAATTTCTTTCTTTCTGGAATGTGTATGGACTATTTTAATATGCAAAATAAATGTCGGTAAGAATTGGCTGCATAATATGCTTGTAAATATGTTGAGCAGTTAAGTGTTTGAAAATTATTCTTGCATTTTAATCCAAAGAATGGAATTGAAAGAGAAAAAAGTTTATATTAAACTTGCCAAATATTTCTGAAATCTGGGCAAATAATTTTTACTGGCAAAAGGAATAGTAAAGTTAACTTTTATGTTTACACCTTCAACTAAATTTATTTATGAACATTTAAAATCAGTTTCAGTTGAACATTTTTATCATAGTGTAATTCAAAGGTGATTTTTGGAAATATTTTTGCAAAATTCTCTTAATTTTTCAAGAATGTTTAATATTATTTTGACTTGTTGATATATAGAAGATATATATTGATATAGAACTATAAATATTTGCTAAAAATGAATTATTGGATTATGTGATCAACAAATTTTATTGATTGAAAAGGTTGAAGAGAATTATTACACCTTTAAATACTTGGAAAGAGCTTTAAATAATTTGTTGACATGGAGTATAGATTATGTTTTTCAATTTTCGCAGCATTTACAGTTATCATGTAGCACAATAAAAAGCAGTAGAACAGTTTATATTCACATTTCATCAGAAGGGGATTTTAAGTCTTTGGTCACTATTCTATCAATCTGATACTCTAGGTATTTTCTCCTTTCAAACTTGCATTCAAAACAGGATAGAAAAGGAATATCTTCCTCTAATTTTGTTTTAAGAAAATCTGCTGTATTTTTTGTCTGATTTTTACCTTGGTTACATTTTTTTTCAACACTAGTGTTAACGACTATGATTAAATTTACTTCTTATATATTCATATATTTTACCTATGCCATCTATTTGGAAGAGATGTAAATAAGAAGAATTTATATTGAATGTCACTTTCTTTCCTCCTGCATCATATTTTTTAAATTCCTTTGCTGAAATGAGAAGTTGATCAGTTAAATGATGAATCATGATTTACATAAATTATTTATATTTTCATATTCTGTGAAAACATTATCACCAGAATTCAAAATTAATATGAATTCTTGTGCTAGCAATTTATTCTTCTGTGATGAGTTTTCAAAAATTTATTTAATTGTGTCATATGCAATTACTTCCTTGCCATAGTATGCCATTCTCTTTTAGTATCGAAAAACTTTTGAAATTACTCATTTTTTTTAGTAAAATTGAAATATATATATAAATATGTTTGGTGCAGGATGGCTGAAAAAAATATGTAGAATAGTTGCATTATAGAGAAGAAAAAAAAAAGTATTTTTGTTGTTTATTTACACTAGAATTGCTTCTATATGGCACAAGGTGCTTGCCATATATCAGCTCGTATGATGTCTTAAAAAAAAGTTTTCAGTATGAGCAAGGATGGTTTTGTATAAATGAAGAGCAACGACATAATACTTTAAAAATTACGTTGAGGTTTTTAGTTACTTTTTCCAAATACATCATTTTTCACTTTGAAAATTTTGTTCTTGACTACATTTTGATTCAAGAAGAGTTTTTAAAAGGCATAACTGCATTACATTTACTGCATTCTTAAATTTTCAATTATGTGATATGATGTTATACAAGTCTCTTCTCTTTTGTTTTTACCATTCTTAACTTTTGTTTATCAAGTTATCTTCTTAAAATCTATGATTTTTTTTCTTCCACAAAAGCTTTACTAAAATTACTCTAGATTCAGCATTTCATTCTCTAATGTTTGTAATAGTGGTAATTTTAATCTTTCCTGAAGTTTTTTTCTCCCTCTTTTATCATCCTTTTTATTCTTTTTAACAATATTTTCTTTTTTCCCTTTATCTGTTTCATTTCACTTTATTTCTGTCTGTTTTATCCTCTTCACGCAATTCAGTTTTGAAATCACTTCTTGCCTTTACTTTTATATTTCTTTGCACTTAGATTAAAAATTTTTTTTACTTAACAATTGTTGAAGTTTATTTCATTTTTATTACTTTATTATACACTCCAGCTTTTTTTTAAAATTTTTATAAAAGGCATTATTCTGATATATTCAAGATGTTGATATAAGACCAGTTTTTCTCTTAAGTTACAAAACTGTTTACTTTATTGTTACATGACTAATGTGACTGCTGGAACTAAGGCTCTTATGATTTTATTCAGTTGTTGAGAAAACATTATTGCCTCCATTCTTAATATGACTTAATTAAAAACTTAATATATGTATGTTGTCAATAATTTGATTGGAATCACTGGAATAAAAAAATATCAGTTGAATTCTTTTTGTTCTCAAAATAATGATGTGAAAACAGAATAACTAAGAATTCCAGATCAGACTTTATCAACAGTGTCTATAAAAACTAATGTATGTATTTTGTTCTCTCAATAGCATTTATCCCCATTATGTAAGAAATAAGTTTATTTTTAGGCAGAATTCACTTAGGATTCAATTAAAGCTGCTAATTATTTGTTTATAATAACAGTTGAAAACACTTGCTGTTGGTAATTCAGTCTGATTATCATATTTCATTTACTATGCAACTTTTTTTTTCCTAAAAATCTTTTATGCTATTTTTCTTCTTCTTTCCAGTAGTTTTTATGCTTTGCTTCAGGATTTTCCTTATCACCGTATTACATTCTATTATTTCCACTTTCCATTATGATCTGCAACATTCACATTTGTGTCTTTTCTTGATGTAAAAAATGATGAAACTTGACATATGAGCATGTGCTGAATAGTAGTGGTGGATATCTTTTCACTTTTGTTAATTTTGATACATCACATCAATGATTGTGTTACTTATGATTGAACATTACTAATTTTATATTGTGCTACTTGGTTGTGGTGATATTGATTTTCAGAACAAGGCATATTTTAAATTAATTACAGAATACCTTGCCTGATTTGAAACAACCATCTTTGAAACACATATTTTCTTTTTGAATCTTCATCAACAAAGAGTTTTAATTTTTCTTCATAGTCTAATATTTTTATGTAAAGTTGCTTTAAAAAATCTTATGTAAATTATTGAAAAGGTTTATATTTTTATTGAAGTATTTAGAATGATTATTGAATATTTTTGGAAATTCAAATATTTTTCTTGATTTCTCGTGTTTTTTTAATATTAATATTGAATTATAACTGTGATTTGATAGAGAATAACTTCTCGTTCATCATTGGAATTACTTTTGCATTTTCCCTCTTATTTTTCATAACTTATTGTGCATTTTATTTGGGGAATATATTTTTTCATTCTATATCAGTCATTCCTCATTTTTTCGTGGGGTTGATAAATTACTATTTAATAAACAAGTAATGTGTGCATAAATTTTTTTTTTTGATTCAAGGAATGTGACTATTAAATTTATAATTTATTATTTAGTCATTGATTTAACTTTAATTTAAAATATTACTGATATGCAACATGTTTTCCATACCATGATTGCAAAGTGAACTGACTGGACAGTTAAAATAGAACTGCATTGTGAACTAGGATATCCTACCTGATGATGAGATTTTTTAGAATTCCTATTTTGTGCCCATTTATTCCTGTTTAATCCTTTGGCTTGAAAGATATATCTATGTATTAGCCAAGCAGGCAGAGACGAGGACAGCAATGGAACTAGCATTATTAATATAAAATTAGAATTTTTCTTTTTTAACAGCTACTCATTTTTAAATTTTATATAATGACTACAATTTCTTTCCATTTTTTTCAGTTTTTACATTGCACTTTATGCATTGAACAGTGACAAATACTAAAATATTCTGTATATAGGGTGAGGTAGAATTTTTTTTTTCCTGCAAATCTAAAATAAATCTGATTTTAATACAACTAGTGTTGTATGAACAGCGGACAAGCTTAAAGGAATGATTTGTATGTACTACAAATGTTGATAACTGTTTGATATCTTTTATATGTTTCTGAATAACATTTGTTTTTGGAATGTCAGTTCTATCATATTACAAATTTTTTTCCTATCACATTAGTAGTCTCTTCCATAATTTTCAATATCATTTGAGGGAAATCTCTGATACCATAAGTCTCACTTGAAGAGGATATCAAATTCATTAAAACACTGGAGCAGATTTTGAGAGAAACCTATAAAATGTCTGACAGAACCTGAAGAGTTACTGTTGGGAAGGTACGAGACTTGGATAAATCTATTCAGCGAACTGATGCATTACATTTGGGGTTGCCCTATAATCAACTACTGTAACTGAGAAAGAAGGCGCTATCCATTAAATTTGTTTAAAATTTGACTAATGGTTACAAGATGATTTCATTTATTTCATATCTTTTATAAGTTTGAAATAGAATCCATTGTTGGAAAATACATTCATTTATATAACATATTTACAAAGTCGCGTTAAAAATTTATTTACAATAGCGTATTTGCAACTTGTATACATTATTTATAAGATTTTACGATTTCGCACTCAAGTCCAATAGAGCCTTCCGAGATGCAAACATATTTGTCCACCGAGGAGGAGCAATTAGTTGTTGCTACCTTCTCTTCGCTCAAATCTTCTATTTTGAGTTCCAAAAATGAAAGTACGTTGGAGGGATTATTTCGGCCCGAATAATTTTCCAGAGGTGTCGAATTAGCAGCTTTACAGGATGTAGGGGTGGGAGGGAACTACCCTTCATATTCAATGCGATGAGGTGGCCTCTCTGAAGATTCAGGGAGCCGCCTTTTCGTAGATGAAAATTGAAAGTTCCAATTCAAATTCTTTTAGGAAGCTGCTGATTGATTCTTGAGGAATGTCTTTTTTCAATATGTTAGTCCAATTATTATTATTATCCATAGGCTATTCCAAAAGATTTCCACCCTCAGGGGCTCACCTTCTTTAGGTGGGTATGGGTGTCCCAATCCCGAGGTACCCAGGGATCTTTACTCGTTTTATGTTTATTCTCCCCTACGCCTTCTTCTGTCTGCTTGATCCTTCTTTCCCTCAACGGCAAGCGAGGAAGCTTTCCATGAGAAGCTGTCGTCGCTCTGTTTGCTTCTTGCTTCTCATGGACAGCCAAAAACCCCACGTGTTGGCCGTGCGTGGCAACCCATAAAGACAGGTGGTACATTCTGATCCCCGATGTATCAATCGGCTGGTATCCTAACCATTTGGGGTTCAAGACGTTCCTGGAAGTGGCCCTTAGCATATAAGTTCTGGCTAGCATCAGGGTAAACGCCGAGGCTGGATACGATCAGAGCTGGTGGCTGCCTTCCTTTGTTGAGCTTCGTAGAGGGCGGTGCCCTCGGGGCTTGAACCAACTTTTTGACTCGGCGTTCCGCTTCTTTGAGGCTAAGGTCTCCGTTGAAAGGGATTGGGAGCGACGAACTTTTGTCGTTACCCAGTCTGTTAGTTCGACGATTAGCAGTCGACCTGCTCTCGGAGGAATTGTCGATGGTGACTCGTCGTCTCGTCTTCACCACCAAATTGACAGCAGTCGCACTATGCCGATTTCGACCGGCAACCTCTTGCCTCCGTCAAACTTGAATCGATGAACTTGTGCGACGAAGCGTACACTTCGCAAATATTCTAGAGCCATTTCTTTAACAAAATCGAAGCACAAACGCAAAGGGCAGAAAAAAAAAGTCTCACTCGCTTGCAATATCTAGTGAAAAATGGAGATGGTCGTTTCAACAGCCCTTTTTATACTAGACTAAGCAGGAATTATTATTGAAAAACGGGATGAGAATAGATGGCCCATAAGGAAATATCACGTAACACAAACATGAAACGAGCAAGAACTCCACTAGGGCTTTTTTTCTTCTCAAAAACAGGATCTAGTATTACGTTTTTTCTGAGAATAGGAAGTGATATCTTGTTTCTAGAAATATCTGGGCATATGCTCAATAATTATATTTACCTAAAAAATTCCTCAGTGCATATTTTTTTTTTCGAATTCTTGCTTTCGAGTATCCATGGTAAGATAATCCATTCATGCCCCTTTGTCCAGCATTGGTTTTGTAAGAATCATCAAACTCGATATGATATAAGAAGATCAATTGTCGAAATTAGTTTGCACTGCTATTGGCATTACTAACTTCAGAAACCGATCGGGCTCTCTTTAACTTGTACTGAACCCATTCGAATCTTCCTTTATAAAGAAGTAAATTTCACCTAGTGTTATATCTCGTGGCAGACTTCAAGTAAATGTTGCAGATTTGGCTATACTTTATTTTGTTTTGTACAAGGATGTGTACGTGTATCATTGATGCTGAATTGCAAGTTTTGCTGTATCAGACAAATTCGTCTTTATGACGTAGCGTATTCCACAACTGATTTTCACTCTAAGAATCTTACAGAGCTGGATTTTTTAAAAATAAATTTTGGAGAACAGCTATTCCCCCAAAAAACTTTGTATTTCATTTTGAGAATTAGAACACCATGATTTTGAATGCAATCTACGAGTATGCTCTTCCGCTTATCGATTTGGTCTCCTCGAACAGCTAAGACTGCTGCACACCTGTTTGCCATGGATGCGATGAGGTTATCGATCAGACTTTGGGGAATACTGTTCCATTCCTCAAAAAGTGCAATCTCCATTTCTGGGACAGTCACAGGCGGCCTTGGCCGCGCAGCAATGCGTCGTCCGAGCATGTTCCAAACATGCTCGATTGCATTCATGTCAGGAGAGCACGCTGGCCATTTCATACGCTGTATTGTTTCAGCTTCAAGCATGTTCTCCACCGTAAGTTTATTGATTTTCCGTAAAAGTATAAAACGGTTCCGCAAAAGTATATCAATGAAATATAAGAGAACCAAATATGATAGTGAGATTGATGAATAATGAAATTTTTGATTTGACCATTGATCTTTTATACTATCATCCTGTAAAAAAATAATAAATAAAGCGTTAGATACCAGAAGCCTCAGATAAAGTTTGAAAGCTTATTCTACATTACATTTTTAACGATTAAACAACTTCAATATTTGACGAAAAAAATCTTTAATAAAATCTTCAACCTACAATTTGCATGAGTCTAATTTTAATACTTTGAAATTAACGAAGGATATTCAGTAGATACAATTCTGTTTGGTGCGTAAATTAAATGTGCATGTCCTTTTACACATTGTAGAATATGGTCAACAGCAATCGAAGTTAGGCCTGGATGAATCAAAATTTTTAAAAAATTCAATAGTTCGATTCGTGTAATTTCAAAAGAAAACGAGTCTCGAGCAGCAAACCGACTTGCCAAGTTATCAATTTCCTCAATGACTTCTCCGTAACGTTCTTTTTCAATTGCAAGCTCTCCGTTAAATTCGACAGCCATTTAGCCATTTGTTTATTCATACTTTAGTATATGGTCTTACTTGAATACGAACATCCTATTTAAAATCCATGGTTTCACTCAGTTAATCGTCGACTCCAATTAAAAAAAAATAACACAATCGTACATGATGCGAATGTGTTCGGATGTTTTGCAAAACCCATATCGTACTTCGGAATTCATACATTCTTAGTACGCAAAAATTTTATAAGCGTAATCTCCAATTTCGGGTAAATGGCCCGAGACGTCTCGTTTCACATATTCGTCTTTTCCCAAACTCCATAAAATATCACATTTCAACAAACGCAAAAAAAATTATGAACGTTTCTAATTTTGGTGGAACGATGGGAATGCCTAATCAGCGTGATCCAAAATTTCCTGTTGCAAAGCTTGAGAATTTTTATTTTACATTGGATTGTATTTATAGCATTATAGCATTTGTCTTTTGTTTTTTTCATCATTTCTCATGACAAAGTGTTTTTTGAGCACACTTCGATGTACTTGCGGTTGTTTTGTCATAATGTTTCTTCTGAGACTTTCACTCGATTTTAAAAACCATGTTTAGATCTCTTGAATATTTTATAATTAATTTTTTTATAAATCTTTTTTTTTTGCAATTTCTGGATAACTTTTTAAAAATATCGAGCATTTTAGTATCAATGGTCTATTTAAACAAACGTTTGGCGCAGCATGGCCAAACTTGGCCCTTGTGCCATTAGATCCTACAAACCAACCAACCAATCAGTGTGATCCAAACTTGCACGAGTCTCTGGAATGCTCAAACTGGAATCGTGTAATTGATTTGAAAACGGTTCTTATGAGAGGTGTGGTTGATACATGTAATATGTATTTTGTACACTGTCAGCACAAAAATGTTGTTGAGGTGATCCAGAAAAATTTATAAACGATGATTCTTGTGATGGATAAAAAATTTGCCCTTCACTCAAAGACGAGAAATTCGACTCATAATTTTGAATAAAAAAAATTTTCTGAAAAAATAATTTCTTGAGACACGTTTTTCATCTCAAATTCAACACTAGCTGTTATAAGAAAATTTGTTCCACTGTGGAAATTTTAAGTTAAATTTACCTCTGTTTCGTTGGATTTTAGAATAGTGACGAGTTCGTTCATAGTTTCGACAAAATTAGAATCGTTTACAGTTTCAACAAAACTTAGAATCGTTCACATTTTCGACAAAACTAGATTCGCTCACAGTTTCGACAAAACTAGAATCGTTCACATTTTCGACAAAACTAGATTCATTTACAGTTTCGTCAAAAATAGTTTCATTTTGAAATGGATTGGTATCCATTTCCATTTGAGATGAATCTTCAGGCCAAGAACGATTATCACTGCAATCCACAAGGCTAGTGCTGCAAGGTAAAGAATTTAAACAGGGCAATTTAACACCTCCCGCAGCAACTTTTTCACGTCTTGGTCTTCCTCTCTTTTCCCTTTTTTTCTTGAAAAAAGATTCCGCATCGGGTTTGTAATCTTGCGGCATCTTTTCTTCAACGTTTTGATAAAAATCCACCATTTGATCCATAGAGGGGGTGGGTGGAGGCAAAAAAATTCTTAATTGTGTCTTTTGAACCACCATTGTTTTTCTTTTTGCTCAACTTGGAAAAGGAAAAGGTTTTTTTTTCAACATTTTCGAAACGACCTTTGAAACAACGTCGATTGCAAACAGAGATTTTTGGCATGCTATTAAAATAGGGCCACTCGAAAATATTTTTAAATATTTACATTATAAATAAGTGTTACAATTAAAGATGACAAAAACATTAAATATCTAAGTTAATAAAAATATTTTTTTTATAAATTCAAAATAAAAAAAATGGTAAAGAAAGAGTTACAAAGATATAACCAGACAACTCCTTTGATGATTAATGCAAAACCTTTCTCGCTAAGACTGCCAGTGTTTGGAAATTTTAAATTTACACCAAACACTGACAGTCTTAACAAAAAAACATTTCACAAATGTACATGCTGCAAGTCAATTTTTTCTCTTAAAGTAAAAAATATAACAGAAATAATGTTATTATCCCCTATTAAAGTAAAAAATATATATTAAAAAAAGATGGAATGCTTCTCTTAAAGTTATATACATATAATAGAATAACCAACAAATTTACTAAACGATTTTTATGTACAGAAAAATATGTAAACAATTTTTTTTATATACTTAACAAATGTCGTGGTCAGCAAAATATTTACATTAAAAAACATTAAACAAATTATTATATACAACTGGGGATTGTAGGATGAAAATATATATGAAAAAACGCGCACACACATTTAAAACATGATTGAT
Organism: Argiope argentata; assembly: GCA_026289955.1. Taxonomy (NCBI): domain Eukaryota; kingdom Metazoa; phylum Arthropoda; class Arachnida; order Araneae; family Araneidae; genus Argiope; species Argiope argentata. The sequence continues at coordinate 1,164,157 of JAOUZG010022412.1, forward strand.
TTAAAATTGGCCTTTTTCATTTCTTCTTTCTGATTAGTCAAAATAGTTTCGCGGTACGAAAAGGCCTTTCTCAAACAACGCTCATCTTTGGTTCCCCAAAAATAATGATTAAGTTTGTGATTATCCAAAATAGGATAATAAGCGGGCAGAGTGGAGCGCAAAACACAATCACACGTGTCTCTTCAAAATCGATTCATTTCAATGACGGGCAGACCAAATTTCCACAAAAATTCTCCTTATTTAGCCGTTCTCACGGCAATCCACATTTTTCTATAACCATCATATTTGATGTAAAAAGTCAACTAACCGTCCATGATTCGATCCAGGGTCGTTGAATCCATACTTTTGATGGTTTTATCTGGAGCTTTATAGTTGATGGTGATGTAGGTGCAATTTTCTCCATTGGGAATATACACGATGGAAATTCCATCCAGGTCGTCATTGATAAATTCAATAGACGAGGTAAAGGCATCTTGAAATTACAATAATTTCCATTGAATTATATTGGAAACGATTTAGTTCATGTAATACTTCTGAGCATCTGCTCAAATTTTCAAAAACAATAGTTTTTCACGTTCCAATATAAATTGAAAGAGTTTGGAAGGGGTATCCATCCTTATTTCACAAGTAGGGGGGTTATTTAATTATGGAAATACTTTTCAAAATGCCATTTTTTTATTGAGATATATACAAAATATATACAAGTAAAATGATATAAATCTATAAAATATAATCAATAAACAATACTATACAATATTTACAAAACATTTTTTAAATTATATATATAAAGCATAGCAATAAAGTTCAATATATAAAAATATCACTCTGTAGTTTGAAAATCATTGCCAATTAATTTTTCTATGTGACATTTCAAATACACATATCGCATGTCCCCTTTCCTCACAGTAATTTGTTCAGGAAAATCTGGATTATAATCCTTCATTTGTGTCTTTCTGGAATTGCTGTATTTTGAAGTCATCGTACTTTTTAAAAAAGTGTTTTTTACTGCTGGTTTATTTTTTCCTCTATCGTTTAATTTTCTTTTCCCCAAGTTTTTACCACCTCTTTTTCGTATTTTTGTTGATTTTTTTTCACACCAATTGTTTATTTCTTCATTATCTTGATAAATGGAATATTTTCCTTTGTCTTTATCATAGAAATATCACATATCCTCCTGTGACTATTCAGAATAGTTTGACATTGTCTCATACACAGGAGAATATCTTGAGTATCCAGAACAGGACGGTAAGTTGTCATTCATTTTTTAATTTACAAAATCACAAATTAGATATGATGAAATACTATACCTGATGGACACAATGTGATGAAGCAAACTCTTGCACAATAGATGAAACACACTACTAGTGATGACACAATAGTACAAAGCGAGATATTAAACACAATGAAATGAAATAGGTCTTGAATTTAACGTATAGTTAAAAAATGCAGCATATAGCTCAATAATTCAACTGTAATTCTTGAGAGAAAGCAGTCAACTGGATAATTTCTACTTTAGATGGCATGTTTCTCGGAGTGCCTAGCCCCGGTCAAGGGCCATATACCTCCGGTAGAACAAAGATATTAAAGTTCACATGGCTTTCAATCAATTAGCGTTATCATCTTCGATGGATCAGAAGCAGGATCGCAAGCATTCACAGCAGATGGAGAGGTGAAAGTTGCTTGACGAAGCTAAGGTACTCATTGGATGTCAGATTGAGTGGGAGTGACAACAGGGAATGGGGAAATGCTGCGTTATTTTTAAAAAAGAAAGTAAAAATATTGACAAAAATTGAGAGTTAAGAAAAATAAAAATTAAATAAATACACAAAGAATTTAGAGAAGAATATTACGAGGTCTTTTAATACTTAAATTAGGTTCATATTTAGGAATGGAAAGAATGGCTTCATTGTCGTGTGAATCTAGATTTTTGAAGAATTTAATCGCGAGTTTTTTAATAAATTTTTTAAGGGAAGGGAGATCTAAAGCTTTATACATGTTAGTATTTGGCATGTACCATTTACATTGACAGAATCTGCGTATTAAATTATTTTGTTGAAGTTCAACTATTCTAAGATTTGATTTTGCAGCATAACCCCAAACCGGACATGCATATATTAATACCGGACTCAAATAGGCAGTGTAAATAAGTATTTTATTGTCCCTAGACATTTTGGAGTTTCGATAAATTAATGGGAAAAATTGACGAGTTAGGTCTCGAAACTTGTTTTTAATATAAATAAAATGGGGACGCCAAGAGAGTTTGTTGTCTAATATGACACCTAGATACTTGCATTCCTTAGACCACGGGATTTTTTGATCTTTAATCTTGATGGGGCGGAATTCTTTATAAACATGGTTTTTGGTAAACATTATAGCTTCTGTTTTACTTGGATTAATTTCAATTTTCCACTTTGCAAACCAGTCTTCAAGAGTTTTTAGATGTCTAGTGATGGCTATACTAATGAAATTTGGATTTTTGTTTCTGGCTAGTATTGCTGTGTCGTCGGCATACATGCTAATAATGGTGTTAAATTGTTTTGGGATGTCATTAATGTATAAAGAAAATAGAACGGGACCTAGTTTAGAGCCCTGCGCAACCCCCGCAAGAATGCGTTTGATGGCAGAGACTTCGTTATTCACCCTGACGCAGAAGGATCTGTTATTTAAATAAGAGATAATAATTTTAATTAAATAGTTAGGTATATTGTAGGTAATTAGCTTATGAATAAGGCCATCTTGCCAAACTCTGTCAAAGGCTTTCTGAATATCTGAGAAAACAGCAGCGACTTTTTGGTTATTAGCAAAACCTTCTTCGACGTATTCAACTACCCTGACCAGCTGATGTGTCGTCGAGAGGTTGTTCCTAAAACCAAATTGTTCGGGACATAAAATATTATTTTGATCAATAAAAAGATTAAGCCTATTAAGTTTGATGTGTTCAGCAATTTTACTAAGGGAGGGAAATAGTGAAATGGGTCTATAACTGGACGGTACGGTTGGGTCTTTACCGGGTTTTAGTATGGGGGCAACAACTGCTGTTTTCCACCTAGTGGGGAAGTGACCTATCGCCATAATTTTGTGGATGATAATTTGAAGGATTGTAATAATATTAGGAGGGAGGTTTTTAATAAGTTTATTATTTATGCCGTCAAGACCAGGTCTTTTTTAATATTGAGTTTTTTAACGCAATCTTTTAATTCGTTAATAGTTGGTGGATTGACATCATTAAAATAACTAGGTAGATTTTCTCGAAAGCCATTGACCGTATTACTCACAAGCGTCTCTGTTTCAGTATGAGTGAGGTTATTTAATTGAAACTGTGTCTCAAGGCTATCCGCCAAGCAGTTTGCTTTATCAATATCAGTGTTAGCAATACTAACCTGGCCTTTAAGGGCGGAGACTTTGAGCTTTCTTTTTTTAAATGGAGAGACAAGGTTCCAGATGGAACCGTCTTCTACGTTAGCGTTAGCAATTTTATTAATGAATTCATTACGTTCAGTTTTTTCGTTGAGGCTTTGAATGGTTTTATTGATTTTATTCATGATACTCTTGAAGGCTGGGTTCCTAGTTCGTTGAAAAATCCTTCTGGCATAATTCCTTTCTTTGCGTAAAAATCGAATTTTGGGATCAATTTAATTTTGGTTAATTTTAGGGGGTTTAGAGGCGGCGATCTTGGCATCTAGAATAACTTTTTCAAAATGTTCGGTTAATTGATCTAGTTGCTCTGGGGTGCGGGGATCAATATTAAAATTAGTGTTAGAGTTAGTAAGGATCATTTTAAAATTTTCCCAGTTAGTGGTAATTTTTTGACAACTGTCAGGCAGAGTATATTTTAGATAAAAGTTTAGAAAAACAGGATTGTGATCAGAGCTGAGATCTGGGATAGAGTCAATTTCATAAGGACAGAGGAAATCTTTAATGAGTGCAAGGTCTATTGTACTGGCCGAAGAAGCACCATACCTGGTTGGGGAGCTAGGAGCCAAAATTTCAATACCGACTTGATTAGAAAAAGAATAAAGTGTATTACCGCGAGCATTATTACTTTTACAACCCCAACTGATATGGTGGGCGGTAAAATCGCCACAAATAATTTGATTAGAACTGACTTGGATTAGGTTTTCAATATCAAATGTAAACATAAAATTATCAGTGCTGGGGGGATGTATATAGAGGTAAGGGTAATTGGGTCTTTTTGAAAATCAAGGGCTACCACCGTGGCTTCAACATAGTATAGTGATGGGGGAGTAATTTCATGGTGGGGGATACCATTCTTAATTAGTATAGCTGTACCACCTCCGTCACTGTCAGTTCTATAGCTATAATAGGAGTGGTAATTAGCCAGAAAGATTTTTCTTTGTGGTCTAAGGTGGGTTTCCTGAAGAAGAATAGCATCGGGGTTATACTTATTTACAAATGAACGAAAATCATTGAGTTTGTTTGAAATGCCATTTGCATTCCAGTAAACAATACGCATGTTGTTGCACTTGAACGCTAAAACCTAAGAAAGTTTGATAGTCCAGCAAGGACATCAGAAAGAATTAGGATTTTATCAACGTCGTTTTTAGCATTTTTCATGGCCTTAAATTTATTTATTATATTTGGGCACGCCTCTAAAATTCTTTTGATAAAATTCATGACTTCCGAAAGTTCGGAAACATTGGTATTATTTATAATATTAAAAGAGCTATTTTCGCTACTGGCGGCCTTAGGTGGCTCCATCTGTTGAGCTTGAGGAGCTTTTAAAGTTTCTGCAAAGGATACATTCTCGCGAATGAAACTGCCTGGTTTATTAAAGTTGTTAAGTCTAGGAAAAAGTTGATTTCGATTTTGAGTGGGGGTATTATTTTTTGGGAACATTTCACAACCGCGATATGAGGCTACATGACCCACCTTTTTGCAATTGATGCATGTCGGTGTTTCAATCCTATCTTTTTGGTCGCATTCATTAGTTTGGTGTTGACCACCGCATTTGAGACATCGTGGCTTAATGTTACAACACTCGGCACTGTGATGGAAGTAGTTACATTTGTAACATTGCCTCCTGATGTTTCGTGCTCTATACGGCTCAACCGTAACACGGAGATAGTTAATGCTCTGGATGTCGTAAAGGTCATTACTATGTTCATTCCTTTCGACTTCGACCAAAAAGAAGGGGAGATAACGTTTAGTCCTAGTCTGGGTTAATTGTACGACCTTAATAACAGGGAAATTGAGTGAATTTTTGAGGTAGTCAGAAATTTCATCTATACTGTGATCAACTGGGAGGCCTTTTATGACTACTTTAAAGGGCCGCTTGTTTTTAGGTTTAATTATGTAATAATCATATCCCTGACTACGCGAATATTCTTGAATTTTAACATGTTGTTCAGGGGAAGTAGGGAAAATTTTAATATAGCCATTCGCGAATTTATTTTCAGTAGCGCCGCAAACTTTTTGAATATCCGCAAGGATTTTTTGATAGTCATTAACGTAGCGTAACATAATGGGCGGGACCTTAGGGGGCGTGGCTTCGTTATCAGTTTCCTTATCTTTATGTAATTGCGCGAATCTATTTTGGAGGGTTATGGGTTCAGGAATAGCGTTATTAATATTGCGGGAGGCAATTTTACGCTTATTAGCTGATTTGAATTTATCATCCATGACATTTTTATCAACTCGGGGTTGGGAATTAAGGGTACAGAGACCAGTCTGACATACCAAAGAATCTATATTACCTGTAGCTTCCTCGATCTGGGAAATCAGGTCACGTCTTCGAGCATCCATTTCCTTATAAATATCAGATTCCATGGCATCATCAAATTGTCGTTTCAGGCTTGTAATGGCTAGGTTGGTACCCTCAAGAAGTTCACGAAGTCCAAAAATATTTTGGTTTGTTTTGCTCCTTAGGCGGCAAGGCTCGCAAGGGGGCGTGTCCGTAGGCTGAGCATCATTATCAATCACCATTTCCGCAGAAGAATCAGCGCAAAAGCGCTTGCTCGCAGCATCCTCGAAATCACCACCGTTCATGACGGCGGCTACCTAGAGAATGTCATTTTTAAAGTTAACTGGATAATTTCTACTGGAAACACTTGCATTTATATAGCAAAATAGTATTGACGTCACGATCATGTGTTACTGATAAAAGTAATTGTTTCCTTTGCCAACTATCTTTTTTTACCAAAGATGGATAAAAATATGTAATCTTTATCGTTTTTAAAATCTTTATCATTTTGTTTGTTTACCAAAAGTTTTATTTGTTTTATTAAAAAAAAATCCAACTTTGGTTTAACCAATGATGGTGAAAAATTATTATTTGAAATTAAATTGTACTTTTATTGTTTACCCAGATTATTCCTGTACAGGTTTTACCATTTCCAATTTTGATTTTAACCGTTTGGTAAAAGAAAAAAAAATATTGTTTATATAAAATGATATTTGATTGGTAGTATTTACCAACTCAAAAAAAACTCATCTAATAACCAATTTTCCCTTATTTTTAAATAAATGATTATTCATTTCAAATGCATATTTACCCCTATTTCAGCGAGAATAATGATCTGTTCCCTTGTTTGAAAATATTGCAACAATTCTGCATGC
>JAOUZG010022412.1:1210732-1254346 GCA_026289955.1 Argiope argentata
TATATATATATATATATATATATATATATATATTTGGTGATAAGCACCAGAGAGCACGTTCTTTTTCCAGAGTTACATTTTATATACAAGCTTTGCTTTACTGGTATCGTTTTTTTCATCATGCAAGAATATAAAAAAATTGTTATTGTTGCTCTTGTTCAATTTGTGTTTCTAAATGGAACCAAAGTCGTTGCAGAAGTTTCTATGGCTAGTGTTAAATCAAAATGCATATACAAGACACTTCGAATAAAATACAATGAACCCGATATGACTGATTATCGAAATGTATTTTCTACCTGCAATGATAAAAAACCGAATCGAGAAATTATGGACGGGGATTGGATTTTTTCACAAAAAGGATTGAATCCTGCTCAGTTGCAGACTAAAGTGAAAGAAATGTAACGATAGAATATATAATATGGATAAACAAAGAAAAATTGTTGCTGAGTTGAATTAAGACCAAGCAGATTTTTTGAAAAAGTATGGAATTTTAGTGAAGGTAATGCCCATTTACCACAAACGATAGATTTAATTTACACAAAATATTATATTCCACCAAAACGAAAACATACCTGCAGAACTAAACGAATGTATTGTTCTTAGACTGATGTTTGGATAAAGGCTCGATTCATTCAAAAATTATTGAAATTGTAAAATTTTTTAAATGTATTAATTTGTAAAATGTATTAAATTTGTTGAAAAGCTTGTAAACTGCACAATAAACCTATGTTTTTTACACATTCTCTTGGCTCATTTCCATAATTGGTTCTTCCAGTGAGTAAGTTGGCATTTTGCGTTTCCGACTTTTTCATCATGATTTTCATCATTCTCAAACCTAATTAAATTTTGAATATAGCGTGTAGCAGTATCAAAACTTTTTAATAAAAAGTTTGAAATCTTTTTTTCATTTGGATTGAAATCTGCTATATCTTGTTGTTGACTCATCCGGCCAGACGGGAGTGGCGCCAATGGAAAAGCAGCAACAAAATGACTTTAGTTATTATTTTTTTTCTGTCTCATCATTTTTTCTTTATTTACGTTTTCGATGGATTTTTTTATTTCGATCAGTCGTCATTCTGTATTCGCAATTCGCTCGTCTTTAATCATTCCATTAAAATGGTAAAAATATTCTTTGAGGTCTGCTTTCTTTGCATAAGATTGAATTAATCTTCGGAATGAGGCGAGTATATTTTCATTTCATAATCAACCATTATTATTCATTTATTTCTAAGTCGATAATGCTACATATTTTTGGTCCGTCGTAGCCGAAGTTATCGATGAAGTATTAAAATTCATTACTCGAAAATCGAAATCAAAACAGTAGTTTATAATACTCAATATTCCTTCTATTATTTAAACAGTATATTCTTTGTAGTCGCTATTTGTTATTATTGCAAAAATGCATGAGTCCTAAAATTTCTAAAACCGAAGTTCATTTTGAGCAAGTATTCAAGGAGTTAGATTTATTTAGTCAGTTAATTAGAGACTGTGGTAAAGAACAACAGTCTAAAATCAAAATTTTAAAATCGAAAGTGAAATCTGCTGAAATTAAATTAGTGGAAATAATTCCGAACTTTACAGTAAAAGAGAATGATGATAATTTGGGGAAGTATTTGAAATACCAGGAGATAATTTGGGATTTATTAGTGGATCTTGAGGAAAAAACAGATCCAGAGTCGGATAATAATGCCAGAAAATCGGAATCCAAGGTTAAAGGTTCAGTCGTGAAATTACCTAAATTTGACCTTCCGCATTTTTATGAGGATTCTGAATCGTGGGTTTCTTTTAAAGAATTGTGGATTTCCATTGTATTAGAAAATGAAAATTTGTCAAATCTTGAGAAACTACAGTATTTACATTCGTCAGTTAGAGGAAACGCGGCAAAAATAATTCGTGGATTCTCTTTAAAAGAGGAGAATTTAAAGCATTGCTGGGATTTATTATGTGAAGGATTCGAAGATAAAAGACTGCTAGCGTTATCCCAAATAAATAGAATATTTTCTACAAGGATAGTTAAAGCATATAACTCAAAAACTTTGTTAGAAATAATTGATACATGCAATGAATCTGTTAGAAATCTTAATACTTTAGGGTTAGAGTCTAATTCGTTGAATGACTTGATAGTAACTCAGTTTATGGTTCTGAAATTAGAACAACCGCTAAAACGAATGTGGGAATTAACGTTAGAGAGTGATAAGATACCAGACTTAGATAAATTTCGGAAATTTACTGAGCGGGAAGCTCGAAGTTTAGATGACGTGATGGGTATTAAATCAGAAACGAATTTCAATTCAGCAAAAAAATCACCTGATGCTGGAGTAAATCGGAAACAAATAGTTAACAGTGTGATTGTTAAGAAAAGTTATACTTGTGTAGTGTGCAATCAAACTCATGCGTTATTTAAGTGTCCTATGTTTAATAAAATGCCGGTTTTTGAACGGTAGAAGGTTATAGAATTTAATAAACTATGTCAAAATTGTTTGCGTCAAAATCATCTGTTGGAAAACTGTAGAATTAACATAAATTGTAAAAACTGTGCAGAGAAACATCACACTCTTTTGCATGTATATGCAGCTAATGCCGGAAGTAATGAAGTAGTTGGTAACCATAATTCGAAACTGTCAATTTCAAATACAGCACAATTTTATTCTAGTGTGTTGTTATCAACTGCTTTAATTAACGTAAAAGACAAAAGAGGGAAAGTTAGTCAGTGCAAAGCTCTAATTGATAGCGGAAGTCAAAATTCGTTAATCACGAGGGCCTGTGCCGAACGTTTAGGATTGGCACTACATAGTACATCGCATAGTTTGGTAGGTGTTATTTGCATGGTTTCAGACACATTATTAGAAGAAACCAAATTTGAATTCACTCCGCATTTTTCAGCAGATTTATTTTCGGTAAATGCATTTGTAGTGGATAGGGTAACATCACCTCTTCCGAATTTTCATTTGAATCAGTACGAATGGCCTCATATCAAAGGGTTACAGCTCGCAGACCCTAATTCCTTCATACAAAGCCCTATAGACGTGCTGTTGGGAGCGGACATTTTCTCACGTTTAATTAATGGAAATGCCATCATAGGCCCAGTGGGAACTCCTACTGCTCTTCCCAGCAAAATTGGCTGGTTTCTATGTGGCCAAGTTGACTTCAATACAAATGCCAGTCCCAGTGTTATATGTCATACAACGTGTACAAACAATGACTCTTGTGTTAACGAAATTTTAAAGAAATTCTTCGATTGTGAATCATTACCTGAATCGGAAAAAATCTGTTATTACGAAGATACGGTGGAACAATTTTTTCTAAATACCACGACACGAACCGGTGAAGGAAAATATGTCGTTCAAGGAAGATAAGGTGATCGGTGAGAGCAAAATGGGTGCTCTTCAGAGGTTTTATACTATCGAGAGAAAATTAAATCAAAAGCCTGACCTACGGAAACAATACATTCAATTTGTGAAGGAATATATAGACATGAAACATATGACGCTCTTAAAACCAGATGAAACATCCCTTCAACCAAATTATTTCCTTCCTCATCACGGTGTAGTAAACGAGCACAGTACTACCACTAAACTTAGGATAGGGTTCGACGCGTCGTACAAATCGAATAACAACAAATCTTTAAATGATGTGCTATTAAAGGGACCTAAACTCCAACGGAGTATTTTTGATATTTTACTTAAATTTAAAAGATATCCGGTTGCGTTTACGGCTGATATAGCAAAAATGTATCGGCAAATTTTAGTGGCCGAAGAGGATAGAAAATATCAAAGCATTTATTGGCGAGAAAGTGCTGATCAATCAATCAATATTTATAAACTAAACACTGTAACCTACGGCACATCATGTGCACCATATTGTTCGAGCAATAATTCAGCCACGCTCACCGCTAGATGACGCTGTTATGTGACGTCATTTTTAATGTTGTTTCTGCCTATATATATAAATGTGATTTATTCGAATAAAGCTATGCTTAAGCAAACTGTGTGCTGTTATTTTCCCGTCCCAACATATGGTCCGTCGAGCCGGAGCTTGATTTCAACAAGGATTAAGCTAACCGCAACATTTAGTTGAACTAATAATTATGGATGATATATAACAGTCAGCTAAGGTTCTTTAAAAACAAAACTGAAGCATACTGCAGAGCAGCATCGCATTCACCAAGGAGGGTCACAGTCACAACACGGAAGCCATACTTAAACAAAAGAGAATAACTAAAGGTAAGCTTACCAGATTAGTTTCGGAAGTAAATGGTTTGCAATCTCAAATTATTTCTGTTTCCGATATTGAAGTGTTTCAAAACAATACCGATGCATTAGTTAATGAAGTAAATAAATTAAATGACGATATTCTTACTACTTGTTCGGATGTAGAATTTGATAAATATGAAAAAGAAATGCATGAAATGTTCTCTAGATACGTTAAAAATTACCTTAAAAATGAATTCAGGAAATGTGTTGGGGATAACAGTAGTTTAAATGCATCTCAGAACACGGTTAATACTGAAGTAAAAAGTTTAAAACTTCCTCGTATGGAATTACCAGTGTTTACATCCAATTACATTGATTGGATTTCATTTCGTGATTTATTTTTGGCAAGCGTGGGAAATAATAACTCTCTAAGTAATTGAAAAAAAATTACAATACCTTAAACTTTCTGTAAAAAGTGAGGCAGCTACTTTATTAAATGCAATTCAAATTTCGGATAAGAATTACGAAAGGGCTTGGAATGCACTCGTTGAACACTATGAAAATGAAACGGAAATCATAAATGCAACATTAAATAAATTAATTTCCCAACCTAGTTTAAAACATGAATCGGCAACAGGATTACGGAAATTAATTGATATTACTTCACAATGCATTGATACATTAAAAATCCTTAATCAGCCTGCAGAGCATTGGGATACTATAATTATTTTTCTATTAAAAGGAAAACTCGATTCAGAAACGTTCAGGACGTTAGAACAAGCAAAAAAAGTAGCATCTTTCCAAGAATTCAAGGATTTTCTTTTAACTCGAGCGAATGCGTTATCGTCATTGGCACCCTACCAAAAAAAAAAAAAAAGTGCAATATTAGACGTACGATCTGATGGCGCCAATATGCATCAAAAAATAAATAAATCCACATTTCCGTCACAGTTGGGAATATATGTTTATATTGTAAAAGTGATTCTACTTTCGGATTATTTAAATGCGATGATTTTTTATCACTTTCTGTGAAAGAAAAATGGCAAATTGTGCATAAATATAAACTTTGTTCTAATTGTTTGAAATCAAACAAAACTCATCCAATTAGTAAATGTCGCGCAGGGAACTGCAAACATTGTTCGCAGCTACATAACACATTGTTATGTTCCAAAGGTTCAAATGAAAATAAACCTGTAATAGAATTGGAACATGAAATGACTTCTACTGTTAGTAGCAACAACACAATAATTCCAGTAACAAAATGTGTATTATTACGGCAAGTCAGGGTACATTTATTAGGGAAAGTTGCGTAAATTTATTAAAACTAAAGCGTAATCGTACAGATATAGATGTTGATGGCTTGAGTTCAAAAAGGTTTGGTACAGTTAAGGGTTCAGTTCAGTTCCAAATGACATCTCTATTTTACAAAAATGTCAGTATAACAACCGAGTTATTAATTATTCCCAAATTAACCTGTGACCTTCCACAATTTCAAGTCGATGCATCTGTTTTGAATGCTTTCAGTCAATTAAAGCTGGCCGATGTCAACTGCTTCCAGCCTGGTCCTATAGATAATTTACTGGCCGCAGATATATTTGCAGAGATTATGTTGTGTGGACATTTAACAGTTCCTGGACATTCATTAACTGCTCTAGAATCTGTCTTCGGATGGGTTATTCTAGGAAAAATGGATATTAATCCACAAATCAGAACCGGTACTATTTCATCAAATCACGTGTGCTGCAGTACAGTTGAATATCAGTTGGATAAATTCTGGTCACTTGAGGAGGTTTCAAAAACTAAACCTTATACAGAGGTGGAAATCGCATGCGAGAATCACTTTCAACAAACATTCACAACAAACATTCATTTGTGGTCAAACTACCCTTTCATGATTCGGATAAAAAACTTGGATCATCTCGAGATATAGCTGTACGTCGTTTTCTCCAAACTGATCGCCGTCTTCAAACCAACCAATCACTCTCCACTCAGTACCACAAATTCATGCAAGACAATCTACATCTCCGGCACATGGAACCAGTGCCCGAGGAAGACCTTGATGTTCCTGTCGCATCTAGTTTTTATCTTCCACATCATCCTGTTCCCTATAAAACAGGAGACAAGTTTCGTGTTGTCTTTGACGGTTCTGCAAAATCTTCAACTGGTGTTTCATTTAATGACAAATTAATGGTGGGACCGCAGTTGCAAAGTGATTTGACAACACTATTAATTCGCTTTAGAACACACAAAATAGCGATAGCAGCAGACATTGAGAAAATGTACAGGCAAGTTGTATTGCAAGACTCGGATTTTCAAAGAATAGTCTGGAGATGGTCACCAAGAGAGCCAATTCAGGACTTCCGTCTGACAAGAATTGCATATGGCACTGCTTCAGCACCATACCTTGCAGTAAAATGACTTCAACAGTTGGCAATAGAAGAAGAAAACAATTTTCCTTTAGCGTCCAAGGCAACCATGACCCACTTCTACGTTGATGATTTAATGTCCGGAGCACAGTCAGTTGATGAAGCACTTGAATTGCGTGAACAATTAATGCAAATGTTGTCGGGTGCAGGGTTCATTTTAAGGAAATGGGCATCGAATAGTTGTGAGTTTTTGAAATCAGTAACTCCAGATTCGCAATTGACAAATGCATGTTTTAACATTGACACTGATGAGACAATCAAGACCTTAGGTGTTCTCTGGAATCCGGCAGCTAATGCATTTCTCTTTCAAGTCGATTTAGCACCTATTGAAAGCGCCTTAACAAAGCGAACACTTCTTTCCACAATAGCAAAGACTTTTGATCCACTTGGTTGGTTGTCACCTATCACAATCAGATGCAAAATCATGATGCAAACATTAGGGAAACATCGGCTGCGGTGGGATGAATATGTTCCTTCAGATATAGCACACGAATGGAAAGGCATTTCAGAAGACATGAAAATCGTCAAAACTATCAATATACCAAGATTCCTAGAAGCCAATAATGTCCAATTTCAGCTAATTGGTTTCAGCGACGCTTCAGAAAAGGCATATGCTGCTGCTGTTTACTTTCGTTCAGTGTTAGATAATGGAGAAATCAATGTGAAACTTGTAATATCCAAAACTAGAGTTGCACCGCTTAAAGCTTTATCAAAAACAAGACTTGAGCTATGTGGACCTTTGATGCTGGTGAAATTAATGAATTTCACTTGCAGGGCATTATATGTTCCTATAGCACAAGCCCAGTTTTTCACTGATTCAACCATTGTTCTTTCATGGTTGGGATCCCATTCCAGCCTATGGAAAACCTTTGTGGCTAACAGGGTAGCGAAGATTCAAAATTTATCTTCACCTACTCAATGGCACCATGCCAGTAGTGAGGCAAACCCAGCTGATCTGGCAAGTCGTGGTGTGTCTTCATCAAAGCTACTTAATTCTTCATGGTTTTGTGGACCAGATTTTCTGTATCAATTAAACCTTTTCAGCCATGTACATCCACATTTCAGGTAAGTGATCCTGTAACTGAGACTTATACCAATTTGAAATACATATACCAATTTGAAAAACTTTATATCTGTAGCCAAACAGAATTCAAACCATTTAATATTGTCTATATGTATTTTAAACAATTTATTTAAGTTATATTTATTCTGTATATTTTATTGTATTTGCATTATGTATGAATATTGAAATATTATTTCAAGGTGGGCGGCATGTTCGATCAATAATTCAGCCACGCTCACCGCTAGATGGCGCTGTTATGTGACGCCATTTTTAGTGTTATTTCTGCCTATGTATATAAATGCGATTTATTCGAATAAAGCTATGCTTAAAAAAACTGTGTGCTGTTATTTTCCCGTCCCAACACCTATTTAGCCATTTGCACAATACAAAAGTTATGTGAAGCTGAATATGAGAATTTCCCAATCGCAGCGGAAATCGCTTAGGAAAACTTTTATGTCGATGATTTATTGGCAGGAGGTAGAAGCAGCTCAAGTCATAATTCAGGAGTTGCGGAAATTTATGAATTCAGGAGGATTTCCCCTTAGAAAATGGACTTGCAGTCACCCAGAAGCTCTTTCTGGACTGCCAGAGTCCGATAAAGCAGATAGTGTAATTCATTATTTTGATCAGGATTCATCTCAAAGAGTTCTGGGAATATTCTGGAATTTAAATTCGGACTGTATTTAAGTTCGGACTGTAGATCCCAAAAGCATCACTACTAAACGACAATTCCTCTCAGGGGCTCACCTTCTTTAGGTGGGTACGGGTGTCCCAATCCCGAGGTACCCAGGGATCTTTACTCCCTTTAGTGTTTATTCTACTCTTCGCCTTCTGCTGTTTACTTTATTTTTTCTATCCCTCGACGGCAAGCGAGGGAGCTCTCCATGAGAAGCTGTCGCCGCTCTGTTTGCTTCTTGCTTCTTATGGACAGCCAAAAACCCCACGTGTTGACCGTGCGTGGCGACCCATTAGACGGGTGGTGCACTGTGGTCCCCGATGCATCAATCGGCCGGTGGCTATCTACCTGAGTTTTTAGTTTGCTAGGGATGAAGCAAAGTGGTTACTCCTTGGGCTTGGCGTTAAGGGTGGTCACTGTCCCCGGGGGTAACTCCGAGCGTATAGGCTTCGGCTAGCACTAAGGTAAGCGCCGAGGCTGGGAATGGCCAGAGCCGGTGGCTGCCTTCCCTTGTTGGGCTCCATGGTGGGAGGTGCCGTCGGGCCTGAATTTCTACCAATGTCGTATGGGCAAACGGAAGTCGGTTCCCTTCAGTGGGCAACAAATTGTTATGAATAACACAATATCTTCTTTTTTTCCAACTTTTTTTATAGTGAAAAGAGTTTCCAAAACAAATGATTCTTTCCATTCGGTTTCTCCTTTCTTAGTTGAAAAAAGCATCAACAATAATATCGGGGATGTAAAAAACATCAAGAAACTTCGTTCCGGATCCTTGCTTGTGGAAGTTCAGTCCCGGAAACAGTCACAACAGATAATGAAATTGAAGAAATTTGATAATATTTCAATCACCGTTTCTCCGCATGTTTCTTTAAATTCCTCTAAGAGTGTTATTACCTGTGGAGAATTGTTTAATGTGGAAGAGGATGAAATTCTCAAAGAACTGGCGAGCCAAGGGGTGAGTCATGTCAGACGTATATTATTACGGAGAGATGGCGAACTTCATAAAACAAAACATCTGATTTTGACTTTTGGTTTCCCAAAACTTCCAGAGTGTATAAAAGCAGGCTATATGCGTCTTCCAGTAAGACCGTATATCCCCCGTCCACTTCGTTGTTTTAAATGCCAACGTTTTGGACATTCTAAAATTTCTTGCCGCGGGACACTCACATGCGCCCGTTGTGTAGGCATCGGTCATGATAGTGCTCAATGTGCCTCTGCAGAAAAGTGTGTAAATTGTAAAGGTGCACATACCTCGTTTTCTAGAAGTTGTCCGATATGGTTGTTTGAAAAAGAGGTAATTAGTACAAAAGTAAGAAATCAGATATCCTACTCTATCGCTCGAAAATTTGTGAAATCTCAAACCCCTACAAACACTAGCTATGCTTCCATAGCTAAAACAGATGTTAAGCTGTCAAAATCTTTCAAATTATCAAATGTTTCTTTAACTTCAGATAAATCAGTTGAAATACCCGAAAAAAACAGTAGCTCTAATTCACCTAACTTGCGTACAACTCAGAATGAAAATGTGTCCGTTCCTGCCAGTGAAGTTGTCTTAGCTTCACAGGACTTAACTGATTTTCAGTTAGTGAAAAAGAAAGGGAAATATAAGAAAACCCTAAAGTCCGCTGTTGAAAACTCCAAGGAATCAATGGCAGAAAAATCCAAATTTTGGGTAACCTCACCTTCGCAGGTTCCCCCTTCTGCTGTCATACGAGAAAAGAAACCTGCTTCATTACATGAGACAAATCAAGCCAATGCTGAAAATAAAACTGATTCTTTACCGGCTACCAAGACCTTTTCTGAACAGACATCGATGGAAACTCATTCTAGTGACAATGATATCGGGTCGTCTACGGTACAAGATACTATAGACTATGACCCCAACGAAACTATCGAAGAAATCTCCCCTGCTGTTGATCTGCAAAAACAATCGACAGCAGCCATTAAAAACCCTACTTCAACCAGTGATTCTACTATGAAGGAAAAATTAAAACGCAGCCCATTCCATTGGGTTAATTTTAAAAAAATTCATCTTAAGACAAGTAGTACCCCTGTCCATGACAAGTACACAAATAAATATCGTGTCAAAAGACTACAATAAATTTTTTCCTTCATTTTGGCATCTTTTTTTGCCTATCGGATTTTTTAAAATATTTTTAACAACGTCTTAAAACTTTTATCTTGTCTTCATACTTTGATTTACGTTCTCCATATCTTGGATTTTATGTCATTTTTACGATTGATCCTTTATTACTAGGTTTTTAAATATATTCATTTTTACCATTTGATTGGCGCAGTTTAGCCAAATATGGCTCTTGTGCCATTAAACTCCAATCAACCAATCAACCAACTAAACGACAATTGTTATTGCAGATAGCTCAAACATATGATCCGTTAGGATTGATGGCACCTGCCACAATCGTCCTGAAAATTATGCTTAAAGAACTCTGGTTGGCTGAAGTATCTTGGGAGGAATCCTTACCTCGGCATATTCTCGAACAGTGGCTCAAATTTCAATCTGAACTCCCGCATCTGAAAGACATTCAAATTCCTCGATATATGCATGTAGTTAATGCCACTAAAATCGAAATACACGGATTCTATGATGCCTCTGCAAAGGCCTATGCCGCCGTTGCTTATTTACGCGTAATATCCCACAGTATCCATGTATCTTTAATAGCTTCAAAAACGCGAATTGCACCCGTGAAACGCTCAACTTTGCCGCGGCTTGAGCTTTCATGAGCAGTTTTATTGGCGGAATTGGTGAATGCTATACAGACTACCGTTAAATTCAAGGTCGATGAAGTCTTGTTATGGTGCGACTCCTCGATAGAATTAAGCTGGATATCTAACAAATCAGCAAAGGGGAACCAATTTGTGAAACATCGTGTGGAGAAGATAAACTCACTAACGACTATATATATATATATATATACACACTGAAGTGACAAAAGTCATTGGATAACTGTTAATATCGTGTCGGTCCTCCTTTTGCCAGGCGAACTGCAACAACTCGACGTGTCATGGAGTCCACAAGTCGTTGGAAGTCCTCTGCAGGAATATTGAGCCATGCTGTCTGTATAGACGTCCATAATTGTGAAAGTGTGGATAGTGCAGGAGTTTGGGCACGAACGGACCTTTCGATGATGTCCCATAAATGCTCGATGGGATTCATATCGGGCGATCTAGGTGGCCAGATCATGCGCTGGAATTGTCCGGAATGTTCTTCAAACCAATCGCGAACAGTTTTGGCCGGTGACAGGGCACATTGTCATCCATAAAAATCCCATCGTTGTGTGGGTACGTGAAGTCCATGAATGGCTGCAAGTGATCTGCAAGCAGCTGAACATAACCTTTTCCAGTCAATGATCGGTTCAGTTGCACCAGAGGACCGAGTCCATGCCATGTAAAAACCGCCCACACCATTATGCAGCCACCACCAGCTTGAACAGTGCCTTGCTGACAGTTTGGTTCCATGCCTTCGTGGGGTCTGCGCCACCCTCGAACTCTACCATCAGCTCGTAGCAACTGAAATCATGACTCATCTGACCACGTCACGATTTTCCACTGGTCTAGGGACCAGTCGATATGCTCACGAGCCCAGTCAGTAAAAGCTCTCGAGTCGGTCTTCTACTGTCATAGCCCAAGGAAGACAAATTTCGCCGCACAGTCCTATCGGACACGTCCCTCGTACGTCCCACATTGATTCCTGCAGTTATTTGACGAAGTGGTGCGTGTCTATTAACATTGACCATTCTACACAGACGTCGGCGGTCTCGGTCGTTAAGTGAAGGTGGTCGTGCAATGCGCTGTCTATGATGTGATGGGATGCCTGAAATTTCATACTCTAGGTACACTCTTAATACTGTGGATCTCGGAATGTTGAATTCACTAACGATATGCGCAATGGAATGCCCCATGCGTCTAGCTCCAACTAACATTCCACGTTGAAAGTCTGTTAATTCTCGTCGTGCCGCCATAAATCATGAAAAACCTGTTCTCATGAATAACTTGAACACAAATGAAAGCTTTGGCCTTTAATTGCATGTATCTCGGAGTGCCTAGCCCCGGTCAAGGGGCATTTACCTCCGGTAGAACAGGATGGCAGTGTTTACATGTCTTTCAATCTTGTGCCTTGATCATCTTCGCAGGATCCGATTGGGTTAACGGGGCACCTAGCTCCGCAGGAGCTTATCCCCGGTCTTGATGATTCGTTATCGGCATAGCGAAGCATATCTATACTTGATACTCTTCGAAGGACTGGTGATGTTGAGTCCTTGACGGCGAGAGCAGAAATTAGGACAGAGCTGTGAATACAGGTCGTGCAGGAGTGTCGGGGAGGAGGCGTCCAATCAGAAGGCGCCTCTGCCTTGGAGTAGGAGTGGGGGAAGTTGGTCAAGTCTTGGTAGTACGAAGAGATTGAAGACTGGTGAATCGACAAGGTAGATTTGTAGAATTTAATCGATGAGGGCATTTAAGATGATTAGCTTCTTTTCTTCCATATTTTTTGCAGTCTTGGCTTTTCTTGCAGCTTCTATTAGGGTGGGGAATTCTTGTAGGATTTCTCTTATGTCGCGCAGGATTTGGAGGGTTTCGAGGAGGGATGATAGTTCTTCTTTCTTGGGTAGTACTGGTACATTTTTATCCGTTTGGGTTGGTGGTGGGGGGATGCTGTCAGGTTTATTACGTAAGGATTCTTTAGAGACTTCATCGTATGATGTTCTAATATTTCTATTGATGATGTGGGGAAATTTTTGACAACCTCTCCAGGCAGCAGTATGACCTTTTTCTCCACAGTTGACACAGACCGGATCTAGGAATTTTTCTTTTATACAACAGTCCCTGGTCGCATGAGCTTCACCGCATTTGATACATTTGGGCCTGAGATGGCAGTTTCTGGCAGAGTGATGAAACCCTGAACAATTGTAACAAATTGTTGCAGTATTTTTTCTTTTGTAACTCTCCACTCTAATTCTGAGATGTAGTAAGAATTTTTTGTTATATATGTTCATAGCTTCTCTTTATTTTTTTGATTTCAAGCAGGAATTTGGGATGGAGGGTCTGGTTTCTGAAGTTTTTAAGTTGGGAAATTCGAATGACTTCATAATTTTTGTTGCGTAATTCGTTGACTATTTCCACTTTTTCCGTATTTCCTAGCAGGCCTTTTAAGATGATTTTGAGTGGTCTGTCTTCAAAACTCTCAGTCAAGATAAACTCTTGATTCTTCAGGGTAAGAAATTCTATAATTTTGCTTCTAGTTTTTCGGTGTCTGGCTGGATTTCTATCATATTTCTGACGAATCTGTTGGAAGTGTTTGGGTGGCTATTGTGTATTTCCTGAAGAATGAGATTGTAGTTGGAACTTAGTTTGAGGTTGATGGGAGCTGGTTTTGGGATGCTATTAGGCTCATTTTTGGCTTGCTCTTAAAGGATTTCAAATTTATTCGATGTTTCCATAGGGACTGTTTCTGGGTTTAATCTGGATTTCTTGGCGGCTCTTTTGGGGTTGACTACCTGAAAATCATCTTTTGTGCTTCTTTTGGAGGTGTTTTCTTCGGGGTCAATCTCCATTTCTTTGGTGTTATCTGAGTGAATGTTAACTTTTTCATAGGCTTGCTCCATCCTATCTCCCCAATTTCTAGATAATTCAGTTATTTCTTTGAGACTCGGCATTGAAGCACTAGATGGCGCCACTTGCTGGGGTCTCTTGTTTTCTTTGGAGTTGTCTGAAGTGAATCTAGTTTTCCCTGCATTGCAATTGTTGTTTTACGGTGTTGTTCTGTGTGAATGGTCTTCGGATCTTGCGTAGGAGCATTCTGAGGGGTCTGTGTTAGTTGTACTGAACTTCCCGCTTTTTTCTAAGACCTTGTTGAACATTTCCATACGGTTTGGAGAATTCTGAAAGGCCTCTAAAGATAGCTTGTCTTCAGCTTCGTTGAAAACATACTGACACTTCTTCATAACATCGATCATCTCTCCCATAAATTCATTATGGCCTCCACTTTTCCTCATAGCGTCCATCATCTCGGACAAGAGATAATTACGTCCGCCTCCTTCCATGGCTGGAGACTGTGCTAAAACGAAAATTTTTGCCAGAGCGATCTTCGCAGGCTCCTGGCAGGTTCTTAAGTAGTCGCAGCAGATGGAGAGGTGGGAGTAGCGGGACGAAGCTAAGGTGCTCATTGGATGTCAGACTGAGAGGGCGTGACAACAAGGAGTGGGGAAATGCTGCATTAAGTTAATAAATAATACAAGTTAGACGTTAAATGTGATTAAGAAGAAACAAAAACAGTTTAAAGAAGATTATTACGGGGTCTTTTGATTCTGAGATTAGGTTCGTATTTAGGAATGGATAGTATGGCTTTGTTATCATGTGAATCAATGTTTTTAAAGAATTTAATCGCGTGTTTTTTAATAAACTTTTTTAGTGGATGAAGGTCTAAAGCTTTGTACATATTAGTATTAGTCATGTACCATTTGCATTGACAAAATCTTCGAATTAAATTATTTTGTTGAAGTTCAACTATTCTTAAATTTGATTTAGCAGCATAACCCCACGCCGGACATGCATATGTTAATACTGGACGCAAATAGGCAATGTTAATAAGTATTTTATTTACCCTAGACATTTTAGAGTTTCGAGAAATTAATGGGAAAAATTTACGTGTTAGGTCTCGAAACTTGTTTTTAATATAAATAAAATGAGGACACCAAGAAAGTTTATTGTCTAAAATAACACCTAAATACTTACATTCCTTAGACCACGGGATTTTTTGTTCTTTAATTTTGATGGGGCGGAATTCTTTATAAGCGTGATATTTACTAAACATAATTGCTTCGGTTTTACTGGGATTAATTTCGATTTTCCATTTTGAGAACCAGTCTTCAAGAGTTTTGAGATGTCTAGTGAGGGCTATACTTATGAAGTTTGGATTTTTGTTTCTGGCTAGTATTGCAGTGTCATCGGCATACATGCTAATCATAGTGTTGAATTGTTTTGGAATAACGTTAATGAATAAGGAAAATAGAACAGGTCCTAGTTCGGATCCCTGCGCAACTCCCGCATAAATGCGTTTGATGTCAGAGACTTCGTTGTTGACCCTGACGCAGAAGAATCTGTTACTTAAATAGGAAATAATGATTTTAATAATATAGCTAGGAATATTGTAAGTAATAAGCTTGTGAATAAGGCCATCTTGCCAAACTCTATCAAAGGCTTTCTTAATATCTAGGAAAACATCAGCGACTTTTTGGTTATTAGCAAAACCTTCTTCGACGTATTCAACTACCCTAACCAGCGGATGTGTCGTCGAGAGGTTATTCCTAAAACCAAATTGTTCGGGACACAAAACATTGAGCCTATTAAGAACAATAAATTGAGCCTATTAAGAATAATGTGTTCAGCGATTTTACTAAGGGAGGGAAGTAGTGATATGGGTCTATAATTGGACGGTTCGGTGGGATCTTTACCAGGTTTAAGTATGGGGGCAACAACTGCTGTTTTCTACCTAGTGGGGAAGTGACCTATCGCCAAAATTTTATGTATAATAATTTGGAGAATTGAGACAATGTTAGGGGGGAGATTTCTTTTAAGTTTATTGTTAATACCGTCAAGTCCAGGTGCTTTTTTTAATATTGAGTTTATTTATACAATCATTTAATTCGTTAAGAGAGGGTGGGGTGATATCATTAAAATAACTAGGGAGATTTTCCCGAAAGTCACTGACAGAGTTACTCACAAGCGTCTCTGTTTCTACATGTGTGAGGTTGTTCAATTGAAACTGTGTCTCAAGGCTATCGGCCTGGCAGTTTGCTTTGTCAATATCTGGATTTGCAATACTAACCTGGCCTTTACGGGCGGAGACTTTGAGTTTTTTTATTTTTAAATGCTGAGACAAGGTTCCAAATGGAACCGTCCTCTATGTAAGCGTTTGCAATTTTATTAATATATTCGTTACGTTCGGCTTTTTCGTAAAGATTTTGAATAGTTTTATTAATTTTATTCATAATACTCTTGAAGGCTGAGTCCCTAGTTCTTTGAAAAATCCTTCTGGCATAATTCCTTTCTTTGCGTAAAAGTCGGATTTTAGGATCAATGTAATTTTGATTAATTTTAGGGGGTTAGAGGCGGCGACCTTGGCATCTAAAATGATTTTTTTCAAAATGTTCAGTTAATTCTTCAATTTGTTCTGGGGTGTGGGGATCAGTGTTAAATAAAATGTTGGTATTAGTAAGAATCAATTTAAAATTTTCTCAATTTGTAGTTGTGGTGGGGGTGTTCGGGGATTCTAATAAAGTAGGTTTAGTGTAACAATTATTTATTAGGAAAAAAAGGTAAGTCACACACAACACAAGATAATTTTAAAAAATTACACAAACACATAGAAAAGTTTGAGATGCGTCCATGCCCATTGCTTGAGCTTTACTGGTGTTTTCGAGGTTTGCGCTCATTAGTCTATGTGGCGCAGCAGTTCCGGTTACAGTCAATAGTGGCTGCTACAATCTCCCCCTCTGTCTCTGATGACGTCCCGACGAAGAGACAGGACTAAAAGTATTGGGAGGTCTTTTGGCAGTCTGTGTTATCGGTTGTGGCGTTTTGAGTTTCTGGGCAAGGTGATTTGACGTGTATGACTCGGGCACACATGGAAGTTGTTAAGTAGCAATACGTGGTGGCACGACAGATTTTGGCGGTCTACCTCTTTTTCTAAGAGGGACAACTGGAGAAGTATTCACATCTATGAAGGGCGAAAGAGCAGAAGTATGGTAGGTTGCTATCGGTTCGGATGGCTTATCAAGGCTGGCTATCACATATGAAGTAGGAGACTTCTGGGTGAGGATCAAGTATGGTCCGTCCCGTTTTGGAATGAATTTTGAAGTTTTTTTGTTTTTGGTGTTACTTATGGGGTGCAAAGTAACCCAAACTTTATCACCAGGAGAATAAAAATTTTGACGTCGGTTTTTGTCGTAGTATTTTTCCGTTGATCTTGTTTTATTTCGATACGTTCTCGTATGACATTTGTAATGTTTGCAAATCTTTTCAAATACGGTGCGATTTCTGGAACGAAATTATCGTTTTCGATAACAGTCCTAAAATCTTGGACTACATCGTCTACAGTTCTTAATTCTCTTCCGAATTGCAGGAAGGCAGGTGTATGTCCTGTAGTATCACAAACAGCTGAATTCATAGCAAAACGAATATACGGGAGTTTTTCTTCCCAACTATCGTGGTCGTTTCCCACAAGAATAGCCAATCGAGGTTTTAGATCACGATTTTTCCTTTCTACAGGATTAGTCTGAGGATGATAAACTGGAGTAAGGCACTGATCTATCTGAAGAACAAAACATATTTGTTGGAGGACGGCGCTAATGAATTGTGGGCCATTATCACTTATAATACGTCTGGGAAATACCATATCGTAGGAATACTTCTTCTATGAGTGTGATTGCACATTCTTTAGCAGTGGCTGATTCCAGACCAAACAGTTCTATCCAGCGGCTTGCGCAATCTTCAATGATAAAGATCCATCGTTTACCAGTAGTGCCTTGGGGTAATGGTCCAAACAAACCAATTGAAAGTGTCTAAAATCTCTGAGATTGGATAGGTGTCCTTAAAAGTCCAGCAGGTTTCAAATTAGTAGACTACACCGAGCACATTCCGGGCATTTCTTTACATATGCAGCAATGGAAGATCGCATTCCTATCCAGTAATAGCGCTGGGCTATTCTATGATAAGTTCCATCTTCACCATAATGACCTGCAGTAGGTGCATCATGGTATTGTTTTAACACGTTTGAAATTTCATGAGATGGAACAACAAACTGTGCCTCTTCTGTATCTGCATCAGGAACAAAGCGATAGAGGACTCCTTGGTTCATCAAATACCCTCTTCCGGTCCAGTTTACAAAATTTTCATCTTTCGGTGATGATTCAAAGCTTTCAATTATTGGACGCAAATTATCATCTTTCAATTGAGAATCACACATTTCCTTTGAAGTTCTCGCAGGCATGTCTGCTATCACAATATTACAAATTTCAAGAGAGGAAATTTCTTCTTCGCAAACTGGCCGTGAAAGCATATCCGCAATGACGTTTGCTTTTCCAGATACATATTGAACTTTCAAGTTGAACGATTGAATTTCTAAAGCCCATCGAGCAAGTCTTCCTGTTGGGGACTTAAGAGTCA
The DNA here is from genome assembly GCA_026289955.1 of Argiope argentata. NCBI lineage: Eukaryota > Metazoa > Arthropoda > Arachnida > Araneae > Araneidae > Argiope > Argiope argentata. The sequence goes on from JAOUZG010022412.1 coordinate 1,229,273, forward strand.
AAAGCCATTTCAAAGGTTGGTGGTCAGATGCCACTGTTACTTCTGAACCTTCTAAGTAACCACGGAACTTTTTGAGGGCCCATACGACAGCCAGAGCTTCTCGTTCTGTAGTTGAATAGTTTCGCTCTGCTTGAGAAAGCAATCTGCTGGCATATTCAATAGGGTGTTCTTCAGAACCTGAGCCTTGAAGTAAACAAGCAACAAGGGCATAATTACTAGCGTCTGTCCGAAGAACGTATGATTTATTTCCATCAGCTTGCTTCAACACGGGAGGTAATATGAGACAAGTTTTTAAGTTATCAAAGGCATTTTGCTGGGTGAAACCCCATTCCCATGAAGCTTTTTTCTTTGTAAGATCACTAAGAGGTCGTGATATTTTTGCAAAGTTAAGAATGTATCTTCGGAACCAGGAACATGTTTGAAGGAAGGATTGTACTTCTTTAACATTTTTGGGAGGTGGCATTTTCTGAATGGAGGAAACTTTTTCCTGATCAATTTCAATTCCTTCTTGTGTAATCCAAAATCCTAAATATTTGACACGAGATGAAGCGAAATGACATTTATCTCTATTTGCTTGCACTTTAAAAAGTAAGAGTCTTTCGAAAACAGCTTGTAAATCAGAGAGATGTTTCTCAAATGATTCTGACAAAATGATGATGTCATCGAGATATGTGAGGGTGAGAATATCAACAAGACCATTTCGGAAACGGTCCATAAACCTTTGAAAGGTTGCATGGGCATTCCTTAAACCAAATGGCATTCGTAAGAACTTGTTTGTTCCAAAGGGACACACAAATGCAGTTTTTTCTTGATCGTCTGGATGAACTTCAACTTGATGATATCCTGCTCGAAGATCGATAGTTGACATGAAAGGAGTAGGTTTTGCATCATGCAGCAAATCATCCATTCGTGGAAGTGGGTAGGAATCAGGAATTGAAATGGAGTTCAGCTTTCTGTAATCGATGCACAGGCGCATTGTACCATTAGGTTTTGGTACCAATACCACTAGCGAAGCATATGGGGATTCAAATTCTACGATAATTTCTTCTTCCAAGAGCTTATTAATTTCTTGTCTTAAGATTTCTTTCTTTGCAGGACTCATTCTATAAGGTGGCACTGCAATTGGAAGGTGGTCACTGGTATTGATTCTGTGTTGGATAAAAGGTGTTGGCGCTCCCCCTGGCTGGAAGCATGTCTCGTATTTTTCCAGTAAGGAATTAAAATCTTGTCGCGGGTACTGTTAGGAGAGCATTTATATTAGGAGGCGTTTCTATGAAAGCATACTTCTTTTGAGGGTTTTCAGAGAAGTACCAATGTTTCTTCTGGATATCTAGGACGATACCTGCAGCACTTAAAAAATCAACACCGAGAAGAGTTCGGTTTCCTTTGGCGTGTTTCAACACTATAAGCTCTGTTGGAATATTTTTCCCTTTTACAATAATATTCACAATGGCTGTGAGTATTTCTGTGTTTCGAATGTGTCCATCGGCTAATGTCATATCAATTGTTTTCTTTTCAAATTTCATACCATGCTCTTTGAGTAGTAGGTGCAGTTTTTCACCGGCCACAGAATGTGTAGCACCTGTGTCAGCACACACGGCTGCTTTTTTATTGCAGATTGAAACTTCAATTATGTTCAGTGGGTGAACATCTGTTGAAAAACTATAGAAAGTCATTTGAGTAAGATTTGCAGGGAAATCATCGCTTTCCCGGAGTTTTGGATTGCATATGCGGCATTTAGATTCGATTACTCCAGGAGTTCCACAGCCGTAACAAGTTAATGGTTTTCTAGCTTCTTGTAGCATGTCAGGGCTTGTTTTCTGTGCTCTGTCATTGCAAAAGGAGTCCCGCCTACTTTGACTGAGGACTCCGGGATCCCGCCTACTTTGACTGGGGAACCCAGACAGAGGCTTTCTATCAAAAGTTTGTTGATATTGCAATTTTGGACCTTTGGGGTAAAAAGTTCTTTTGCCTTTATCAAACCTGACTTGGTCAGTTTGTTTTGAGTAATATGGTTTATCCACATAGCTATTCAGCATTCTTTCTTGCTTGTTCGCAAGTTGTCGTAAGCGTCTAGTTTTTCTACTAGGTCATCAGGGGTAACCCAATCACACCATATGTCTAAGAAATGATCCTTTACTTCTGGTGGTACCCGTTTCTTCATTTGATCTAGGATCATCAGGTTCTTCAATTTATCGAAATCTTGGATGTGGAGTTCTTCTAACCATCCTTCGAAGTAATTTCTCAGTTCAAAATGGAAATCTTTCCATGTTTTGTCCGGAGTTTTTCTATGAGTTGCGAAAAGACGTCGCAATTTCTCTGGACTCAGTTTAAATCTTTGCAAAAGTAAATTTTTCACATGCTCGTAATTTTGAGCGCTTTCCTCGGGTTCGCGAGCAATTATTTGTGCTATTTCATTAGGAAGCACACCAAGCAAATGTGCTACCCAAGAGTCTTTTTCTATTTTCAAAAATTTAACTTGGCGTTGAAATAAATTTAAAAAAAGTGACATATCGTCTTCTTTGGGATCAAATGTTTGAATCAAATTGTATAATTGCAGATTATTTGAAACATTGGCAACAGCAGGCAATGCAGCACATTGTTGAGCTTCTATCTGAAGTCGAATTTTTTGAAGTTCAAATTCTTGTCTGTCTTTCTCTTCACTTTTTTGACGTGCCAGTCTTTCTTGTTCACGATCATTTCTTTCCTTTTCTTCAGCTTTCTCACGAATAGAAATAATTTCGCGTTCTTTGGATATTCTTTTTTCAATAATGTTATTTAAACATTCGCGCACAAAATTTTCATCGTATTGTTCGGATGTAGTTATTAGGGATTTTAAAGTTAAAATCACAGCATTTGGAGGAATGTCGATATTCATTTCACGAGCTAAAATTTCAAGATCACACTTTTTGCCCTTTCCCAGAAAACTCATTTTTTTAAGCCACTATTTCACTTTATCTTGTAAAAGTGATGACAAATTTGTACACAACATATAAATATATATTCTAACACACCGTTAATACATAAATCAGTTGGAAAAAAGAGAATAAATATATGCTTAAATAAAATTGGTGAGAATATTTAGATTGCATTTATATGCAACTGGAATTAGTTTGAATTTTTATACATTTTGAGAAATCTATGTTGAAAAGAACACAATCATAAATTGTTTCCAACTTATAATAAATTCACTTTATGACAAGAATACTTTCTGCATATAAGAGAGATACAAAAAAAATCTAAATGGATATACTCTACTCAATACGATAATAAAATACCAGCATCGAAAATGCATATTAATCATATGAGTTCCAAGTTCAGCGCAAAGGAAAGCAATTGAAGAGAGTTATGTCTTTTTCAGAAAATAGTATTGCTGAATCAGCCAGAAATTATGCACTGGCGTGAGTTCAAGGTTATAATCGAACTGCACTACGCTTACTTAAAATGATTCAATGATTATACATTTTAAAACTGATTATTTTCTTTTCAAAACGGTGAGAAATCTTTAAAAATATAACACTTTCATAAAATTTGTGTATGCCTATACTAAAATTATCAATTATACCAATTCTTTAAAATATGGTTAAGACACACAGCAATAAAATAATTCTATGTTTTTAAACACTGGTAACATATTAGTAACAAAATTTTCATACATATTTTTCAAAATAAGTACTGAATGCTCCAAGATAAATTGTTATTTATAATTACACATTTTTATAAGATTTATTATCAATTCAAATAAATCAATACTTCTTGCGACTTCGCAATTAAGGGTTTTTTTTTTTTTTTTGTAAGAACAAGGATTGTTCTACACAAGAAATTCAAACTTACCAAAATTATCCTTTGGATCAGGAATATGCAAGAGAATGAATTACCTACGGATGAGGTTTCCTATAATCATTAACCTATGGATTAGGTTTTCAAAGCTGTTCTTCCGTTGGATACGGAGTGCTGAAAAAAATTGCGAGCAAAGTCCAAGCAACGGAATCGTTAAAATTAAATAAACCGGTTGGGCGCCAGTTGTGGTGGGGGTGTTCGGGGATTCTAATAAAGTAGGTTTAGTGTAACAATTATTTATTAGGAAAAAAAGGTAAGTCACACACAACACAAGATAATTTTAAAAAATTACACAAACACATAGAAAAGTTTGAGATGCGTCCATGCCCGTTGCTTGAGCTTTACTGGTGTTTTCGAGGTTTGCGCTCATTAGTCTAGGTGGCGCAGCAGTTCCGGTTACAGTCAATAGTGGCTACTACATAGTAATTTTTTGACAACTATCAGGCAAAGTGTACTCAAGATAAAAATTTAGAAAAACGGGATTATGATCAGAACTGAGGTCTGGGATAGAATCAATTTCATATGGATAAAGGAAATCTTTAATCAGTGCAAGGTCTATTGTACTGGCCGAAGAAGCACCATACCTGGTAGGGGAGCTAGGAGCCAAAATTTCAATATCGACTTGATTAGAGAATGAGTAAAGCGTATTACCACGAGCATTATTATTTTTACAACCCCAACTGGTATGGTGGGCGTTAAAATCGCCACATATAATTTAATTGGAACTGATTTTAATAAGGTTTTCAATATCAAAAGTAAACATGAAATTATCGGTGCTGGGGGGATATAAATTGAGGTAAGGGTAATTGGGTCTTTAAGAAATTCCAGGGCTACCACCGTGGCTTCAACATAGTATAATAAGGGAGGGGTTACTTCATACTGAGGGATACCGTTTTTAATTAAAATGGCAGTACCACCGGCGTCACTGTCAGTTCTATAGCTATAATAGGAATGTTAATTAGCCTGAAAGATTTTTCTTTGTGGTCTAAGGTGGGTTTCCTGTAAAAGAATAGCATCGGGGTTATACTTATTTACAAATGATCGAAAGTCGTTGAGTTTGTTTGAAATGCCATTTGCATTCCAGTAAACAATACGCAAGCTGTTGCACTTGAATGTTAAAATCTAAGAAAATTCGACAGACCTGCAATGACGTCTGATAGAATCAAAATTTTGTCTACGTCATTTTTGGCGCTCTTCATTGCTTTAAATTTGTTTATAATATTGGGGCAAGCCTCTAGAATTCTTTTAATAAAGTTCATAACTTCTGAGAGTTCAGAAACGTTGTTGTTCATAAAATTGAGAGTGATGCTTTCGCTACTAGCTGCCTTTGGTGGCTCCATCTGTTGTGCCTGAGGGGTTTTTAAAGTGTCCGCGAAAGACATACTTTCTCTGATAAAGTTGGCCGGTTTATTAATATTATTGATTCGTGGAAATAGTTGATTCCTATTTTGTAGGGGGTGCTATTCTTCGGAAACATTTCACAGCAAGCTCTGGAAAACGAACTGCGCATTTATACTTTTTCGCTGCGATACTACTGCCATCTCTATATTTGCATATTGCTATCCAATGACTTTTGTCACTTCAGTGTGTGTGTGTGTGTGTATATATATATATATATATAGAGAGAGAGAGAGAGAGAGAGAGAGAGATGATACAATAAAACGAACAGTAGAAAAAAATTCTTTTGAAATAGCCTTTAAGTTCTGCCTTGTAACTATTGATAATAAACAAAATTATTGTAAAATTATTTTAAAGCAATAAATAATGGAATTTTATTTTAAAAAATTTATAAATAATAATAATAATTAAAAAATAATTCAATATTAATAGAAAAATAATTTGCTGTAATAAAATGGAATTAAAAAGACTAAGTGTAAACTTCAAAAAATAAAAGTTTTTTAGGTATAATGATTAATTTATCATTTATTGGTTATTTGTTTATTTTGCCTATATTAATCTTGTAAATCTAATTGTATTTAAGTAGCAATGCTACAGAGAATATTTTGTTGTATTTTAAAAACTGTTGAATTGAAATAATTTATTTAATTTTTGTAACATATTCGAATATTAGCATTTTCTGAATTAACTATTTGCATATATTTTACAAGTTTTTTTAAATGACATTTTGCATAACCACTTAACAACGATGAAGAATGGCAAAGAAATTTTTAAAAAGCACATGTCTACTGCTAAATAATTTTATCTAATTATCTTAAAGATGATGATGAAACTGAAAGTAAATGCATTTCGTTAATACTTATTACTAAGATGTATTTGCTATCATATTTGGCCAATATTATACTTCAAAGATTCTAAATTAATCAGCATAAAATTATAATATTTATTTCCTTGCAAATTATAAATTTAAAAAGCAGTTATGCTTTAAAAAAATCTTTCTTAAAATAGCCAATATATATTTCAGTAGTGGAAAAGGCTCCTTATATAGAAACCACCAAATAAAGTGAATAATTACATAAAAATTTATGTAATTTGAATAAAATTGTATTCAACGGAAAAGGAAACAAAGTTTGTTTTCCCTCATGTAATTGTAAGGCTATCAAATATCCAAATTACCATCAATATTTGACATTTTTAAAAATGAAAATATAATTATTACATTTTTAACCTTTCCTTAGAACTACTTGATTTGTTTGATTATGCGAAGCTATAATTTATACTAAATATAGAAAAATTTAATATCCACCCTGATTGTAATATAGTCAAAAATAATTAAATAATCTTTAAAATATTGTCAATAAATTTATAGATACATCACATTTTAGAATAGCAAACCTCTATAATAATTTTTTATTTGTTAAATATTTGTAATATAGTTGGAAGGAATTTGAAATAATGTTTGAAAACTTTGCTTTAAAATCTATACATGTATACAATTTTTATAATAATAATTATTGTAGATACAAAAGTATCAAAACATTTTTATCACCATAGCTTTCATGTCATTTTATGTTTTTTAATTTCGCTAATACTCAAGTTTAAGGTCATTTTAGTAGAAATAAAATTACATTAACATTTACTTAAATCAGATTCGTAATGAAAAACAAATTTCAGATGAAAAAAAAAAAATGTGCATAAGTGGATTAATTTGATTATGAGATTCTGTTAATTAAATATATAAATACATATAAATTTCAGCAGATAAATTCTGCAATTTTTTATGCAATACAATAATTAGGAAAAAAATGCCCCGTGTTTATTTCAACAAATATTTATATCAAATGTCCTTTTTAAAATTATTCTTCATGTGATTATTATTTACATAATTGATACTGCTTTTATACAGAAAAATGGCTTATTATGTCTGATACAGAATATATATTTTACAAAACAAGCAATAAAAAAAAATTAAAATCTATTCCTACTTAAGTTAACAAAAAAAAATTTTGTTTTAGTTACTTTATATTAAATAATTACCATTAATATAAATATGACTGAATCATAATATGAAATGGCAAAATAGAAAGCGGATTCTCCTTTCTATATATATGGTGTTCGAACTCGCAGCCCCAAGGGATGCGAATCCAACGCCCTACCAACCAGATTATCCCGACCTAACAATTACAAAAACTATAAATAATTTATTAAAAAAAATTATTATAGCATTGAATTTTCAACGCCAATTGAGGGTTTAAAGCCAATTGTGGCAACGCAAAATGCGTATTTTTTCTACACCATTTGGGGTAAGCAATACAGATTAGAAATTTATTCTGTATTAATTTAATTCGAAAGTACTTCAAAATGAATCGGGAAAGTTGATTAATGAACAATGTTTAATTTCAAATGCATCAATCATTATGAAAATATACTGAATCGTTTCGGCTGAAAACATGTTAAGCCAAACCGTTGTGTTTGAAAAAACAAACACAAGTCGTTACTTATTTAGCGTCAGGAAAATGAAGATATTTGGAGAAAAGTTAGTTTTTAATTAATTAATAAAAATGAATGAATCAATATTTGAAAAAACAGTATTAACATCAAATGTCATCTTATACAAGTTTTAAAAAATCTACTTTAATTTGCTTGGATGAATAAAAGGTATTTTATTACAGATTGAAAAATTGAGCAAGATATAAATTTTATATTAATTATGATCTTTTTGCTTTAGTTTTTCTAAAACGTTAATTAATGATAATGATTATAACTGCTTTCTCAGAGTAACGATAGACCTTTTGATCTGAACATCAAATTAAGGAAATCTAATTTAAGCTCCTTAGGGGGAACCTCCTCCTCCCCTACGACAACAAAGAAAAATGAATAACTTAACATTATTAATACCAAGCTGTTTAAATTCTATTTCTGCTTCGCTAATACCTATAACATATTTATTACCTTTCAATAAATTATTTTTTTAAAAAAATGGCCTGGTATTGTATTAATTAAAGGGCTTAAAAATTTCTTCTAAATTAACACCTTCGACACCTATACAGAATTGCATTATCTTAATAACACTTAGGCATATGTGATCGAGTTTATATGATATAAGTACAGGCTTTTTGAATAAGTCAGCAAAGATTTATCAAATATCAACTGATAAAGTTAATTCATTTCTTAGTTCAGCTATAATGTCATTAAAAATTAATTGAATTTATCGTTACCATACCGTCTACTTTTGCTGAAAATGGGACCAATTCAAGAGCTTTTTAAAACAGAAATATGCAAAATAAAAACAGAAAACTGTAAGTGATGATGAATTTCTTACAAGAAGAATTGTTTTCATTTTTCCAAGTATGAAAATTTTGCTAAACGTGAAATTAATGCTTCTATCTATCTAATTCTAACTATCTATATCAAAAAACTCTCTTTTTCCTACCAAACGACTCAGAAAATCCGATATTTTGCTGTTAAATAATAAAAAATAAATACTAACGAAAAAAATATCCAATTTTATGAATAAAGTAATGAAACTAGGGATTATAACCAAAGAGAGCGTTTATTGGTATTCTTTTTAATTATGAAATTGGATTAAAACACTGCACAAAAGATGTAACAGCCAATTTTCAAATGTTCTGTAAAATCAAATAAGGAAAGAATATTTAGTTTGCTATTATATAATTAAAACTGTTTCAAGAACTTGTATGGTGGAGATTGAGCTTCAAAAAATAACTAATACTAATTTAAATACAGAAACAATAAGCATTTTAAATAAGTTATTTTTAAAATTTATCATTTGTATATACTCCTCGATATTTTGCTTTAAAATAAGTATTTTTTGTCACTATGTTAGAATTTTAACTTAAAAAATCCGGCACCTATTTATTACTTTAAAAAAATTAAGCTATTATCCTGTCAGAACATGATATTGTTTTAGGAATTACGTCTTGTGCTGTCAACAAAAACCCGTAGGCGAAAAATAAAAAAATCCATGGGTGAAAAATAAAAATTTTACTATCTGCACGAGCATCTAAAAAAAAATCAGATTTTAATAACACGTTGCCATCCTTTTCACAAAAGCTCCGATAAAAAAAAGTTCATTACTACCGCAAATAAAAGCTAAAAAATGTCATTTTGAGCATGTGATTATACGAAATGAAATACCTAGGAAATGCGATATTTTTTGAAACAATCAATGCGAGACAAAGTTTTGTGGATCCTTTGCAATACTAAAGGGACTCATTCAAAGAAACAATTTAAATTAATAAAAATATGATTTAACTCGCACGAACACGTGGTGCTTGGCCGTTCAAGAAATTTTATTCTGATATGATACATTGAAATATGCATAGTAGATTTCATTGTAATCTTTTTTTCTAATTTTTATTATTATTATTATTATTAAACACATAGGATTTCAGAAATGAAAAAAATTATGAGTTTGTTTGTATAATTACAAGACACAGTGCATACATTTCATAGTATATGTACAAGCAGTTTCGTCTTTTAAATCTTTTATTGTTCAAAAGGCTGAAGTACTTAATCCCATGAAGAAACTACGAAATCGTAAACCTATGTTTGAAAACAAATGATACACTAATATAATGAATTATATTTGTTCTACTATCACTCCCTTATCCTCTTACTCTGACTCCCTGTGGGAATAAAACATATTCTAAACATAAGATCCCCTTACTAACAACTAAAACCGAGTCCGGTCATTTCGCTATAATTAATTTTATTCAATCAGAATTTCATTTTTATGGCTGAATACGATGTTGCTTAGTTTGGATGTTTATCACTTAATGCCAGAAAAAGAGATCCGCAGCTACTGGCCAGAAAAATGAAGGCAGGTATCTAATATAAACACTATATAGAATGGAGTAGGAAATTAACCTTTCTGAGAAAAGAAATAGAAATATTTTCTTCTTGAATAGAGTTTGAAGTTTCAAATCCAGCTTCTTCATCATCATTTACATCTAGTCCAAAAAACTGTTAGAATGATCTCAAAGATCATAGTTGCAGGGGCATGGAGAGGTGTTATGTATCTTCAAACAGCATTATATTAATTTATTCTTGAGTTAAAACTTTCCGATACCCCTGCATTTAGCAAGAAAGTTTAGTAGCTGGCGAGCAGAAATTGTACGGCAAATGAAGTATCTATCGTCAAACACTTTCTTTGGGCACTAATTAACAGTGACTGTGGGAACGGAAGCACCACCCAAACCGTTTTCCGCCCGTGCTGAGAAAAGGGGCAGAAACAAAGCAGGTGACATTTCGTCCCCTCGGCCAGTCCGTGGATGTCTATATGACTCCGCCGCATTGGGAGTCAGAAGGTTAAGAATTTTTAAGTAAATTATTTCTTATCAGTAGTTTAGTGAGCGTTGCGCAAGTACAGAACAGCATTCCCAAGACCGGCCATCTCGGTGGCGGGGGGGGGGGATGCTATGCACCTGGACTCCGTGATTCTGAGGGGCCCTAACTTAGTCAAGAGTTGAAATTATGTTTTCAGCGGTAATAGCAGGATGGAAAGAAGAGAAGAAGAAATTAAACTGGAAAAATCTGCGGGTTTTGAAAGGTTATGAAATTTACAGACACGTAACCGATTAGTGCAATTACGCAACATATTATAAAGTACCATAATTTGCTTCACCTATTGGGCTAAATCGCATATGTTATTTTGATAATTCATACCACAAAATGCTTAATATAGTAAGATTTAGTCGTGTACATGCTAAGGAAGTATCCTTCTGGGTGCCCAGACTCGGTTTCCAAAAATAAAATTAACTTTTCTTCTTTTATGCATATCGGAGAAAGAGATTCATGGATAGGAATTAGAGACCATATTTAGATGAGATCATCAACATTTCTATTTACCAACATAACTGCCTTCAGAAGTTTCTATCATTTATAAGAAACTAATCAATGGAAATTCTGTAGAACTAATAACAGATGATTTTTATAAAAATGTGAAGAGGAATATTTTTTGAAATATATATATATAAAAAGATTTAACAATGCATTTATTTTATATTATAGATTACAAAGTTTTTATATAAAATACCAGCATCTGTAAAAAAATATATATTTACTCTTTAAATTGCCATATAAAACAATTTTTGTGCTTTAATTATTACAAAAGTTCTAAGCTAACATGTCTTCATTGGAAAGGTTCATACACACTATAGAAAATGAAAGAAATTAAAATAATATTTCTTAATATCTGACAATTTGAGGTTTTCAATAAGATAAAATTATAGTTAACTATTTAATTGAAATTAAATATAGCAAATACTGCTGATGAGCCTGAAAGTTTCAATTTCTTCAAGAGTAAGAAGAGAACTCTGTAATGTTAATTGACCTTAAACTAAACAAGGATGATTTATAACTCAATAGTGATCCTATAAATATACTAACCAGAATCTTTGAAAAAAATTAAATGCTTTAATAATGCATTTATTAAATATATTAGATCTTAATTACAAAAAAAAATACAAATAAGAATGTACACTTTAAACTGGAGTTACTTCTTTCTTATGCTATAATTATTTCAGAAGTAACCTTAAATGCAAGCAAAAGAAATATAGGTTGACATATAATTTGATTAGTTAAGGAAAATTTTTTATAAAAAAATTAATAAAAAATAATAAATAGCATAAATATGTAGTTAACAAGAAATGAACTTAAGAATGGTATATGTAAATTTGATGTAATGTTTAGTAATGTCAAATTATTTTGTTGAGGAAATCATTACGACACTTTCACAAAACATTTAATTTATAACGGCCCTTATTCCCAGCTAATAAAAATAAAATTTATCTAATCTTATTATTTTATTGAAGCTTGTTTTTATTTAGCTATTTTTTTAAAAAAATTCTATTGTATGATATTTTTAAAGAAAGAAAAAGGGCTTTAATCCATCAAATAATTAAGGCATATATAATTACTACCTGATTATTTACACTTTTCTAAAAATAGCTTATATCAATTTTGATATTTTTCTAAAAAATGTCTACATAAAATTTCCTTACAATTCAAAACTCACTGTAGCAAAAATAATGCTTTATACATTTTAAAATTCACTGGTTAATAATAATACATAAAGATAAAATTAATGCACATTAATACATAAAATAAAATAAATGCACAATATGATGGTTTCAAACATCAACAAAAGTTTTTAATCAATAAAGAGGACACAAATTCTTTTTTGAAATTATTATTAAAATATATAATGAAAAAGTTTAGTTTTTAACATACATATTGTTTAGAACAAGGGTGGTAAACCTTGATCTATGGATCAACAAGCGAGTTTTTAATTTTTTTGTTTCAATCAATTCTAACTTTTTGCTTATTTCAATTTTTGAATCCATATTAAATTAGAATGGAAATCAACAAGTTGCCTTTCAATTTCTTTAATTTTCAAATAATAGATTTGGAACAAGGTAAGTTTATGAAATGAATTTGTTCCAAAAAACATGTAACCAAATTTCAATTTGTTACTTTTCTTGCATCAAACTGAGATAATTTGCCTATATTTTTTCTTTGATAATATCAGTTTCATTAAATAAAGGAGACATTTGAATCATGCTATTTCACAAGCAATTCTTTAAATATTTTGTGGGAGGAAAATAGTTTTTCTCATTTTGCATGACAGATTTGGTATGATCTCTGTTAGATTTCAATCTGGAGAAAACCAAACAAAAAGCAATTTCAGAATCTTTACTTAAATATTCAATCACCACTTATAACCCACTAAATTTTAAATTTTTCTATTAATTTAGAAAAATGTAGTAATATTATTCTCATCAGTGATGATGATTGGGGGGGGGGGGGTGATGGGGGGGGGAGATTCCTCTCAATATTGTCACCTTTGATTCAAGCAGAAAAGAAGAGTCACACTGTCACATCAGAATTAAACATTTCAGGTAAATAGTATTAAATATTAAAGCTTTTCATTAAATAAACAAAAGACTGATTGATATTGTTTTAGCTTAAAAGAATCAAACCACCTTCGGTGACCAGTTGTTCACACTTCAGATTATAAGTCAATTTAGTGCTTCAACTACAGAAACAGGTAATCAACTGAAAAGACAGAATTTTAGTAATACTTTCACACTGTAGTATATAATCAGTAGAGAATAAAAATAAAAACAATTAATAATGAAACTAACAGTAAACCCAAATTGAAAGGGAGAGGAATGAGTTAGAATTTCAGTGTTACTTTCATTTATAGTTTACAGAGTAATATAAAGAAGGATAATCACTTAAGTTATACAGAATGGAAAGTGAAGGAGAAAACGTGCATCAGCAAAAAATATTTATATTTTGATCTTTCAAAAGCTATACTTTCTATTTTGAATTCTATTTAATAATAAAAATTAAAAACAACAACAACAATAGTACAGATTTCATAAGTTCCAATTTCCACACTACATTAAAAAGTTTCATTAAAATAAATATATAATAACTTTAAAAAATAGAATTAAATGTTAATATTGTAGGCATTATTGCAATTTACTTGAATTTTTGCTAAATTAAATAAGAAAGTGAATTATTGATTAAAAATTTTACAAAATCATATTAATGTTTTATTAATAATTAACTAGAATAATATTCCTTAACTAATGAATATGAATAATCATATTACATTCAAATTTTTTTTCTTAGTTCTCAAGGTTAAAATGCATTTATAATGATCTAAGAATTAAGGTATTTATTCTATTTTTAGAAAATATCAACTTATATATTGAAATAAAAAGATTTAAATCTATATTTAAAAAATTAAACAGGCACAATTTAAAAATTGAAATTAAAAAAAAATTTGCAAGTGTGGCTGAAAATATTTACATACATGACCTTTTTTGAGTTAGTTTTAAAGAATGAACTAATAGCATTTCAATTCCCTATTGTAAATAGATCAAAACTCATGCATACACTTAAAAATATTAGTAAATATGCTACAACTTAAAAAAATTTTAAGGAGTTATTTGGAAATCTCAGTACAGTATGAAAATCAATACTACATTAAAAGCATGTGAATCTTTTTTTTTTTTTTTTTTTTTTGCATATCTATTTAAGAAGATCTATCACAACTGTGATGCATACAAATAACTGCAATCGCAAATGAACAGATCTAGTTTGCCACATTTGCCAACTGGATTTTCTTCCTTAACTAATTTTCTATTTTCCAATCCAACATTTTCAAGTAGAATATTAATAAACATAAAAAAAACTGCAATATTGTTTCTGTTTTCCAACATGAGATATTTAGAAAACAGAGATATAATCATTGAAAAAATGCAGATAAAATTACAATATAGCAGCCTCAAAATAAATAATTCAAAAAATGAAAATCTGGTATAGTAGCTGAATTTTTTATAAAGTCATTGTCAATCAGGTAACTGCCATACATTATATTTTGTTGAATTGGAAAGAAATTTGCACAGTAAATAAATTTGTAATGAATGATTGAAGACAAACAAAACTAAATATTGATCTTTAAGCTGAATAATATTATATATAAATAAAGCTAAAGAGTAATAAAAAGTACATAAATGCTGTTAAATTAAATGTAAACATAACATCACAACTTAACAACAAGAGAAATTTTTTTAATAAAATTTTTATAAAATGACCTGATAATAATGCATTTCACTTTATGAAGCAAAAGGAGATAATGCATTGTAAAATTTGTCATAAATTAAACAGCTTAAAATAAAATGGAAAACTATTTGTTAAATCACTTTTTATTTATCACAATTTTATGCAAGAACAAGAATTCATCAAAAAGTAAGACATAATTACTGTTTAAATTAACCTCAAAGAAAAAGAGATTCATATAATTGAGTTATTGATTTGACTGATTCTAAAATCTTTTTTTATGAACCAGTGTAAAATAAATAGGAGTGAAATACATGTTTTCTATTATGCATATTGTGAATTTCCAGCAAGATCCTTTAAGCCCATATGATTTAATAATTATTAAAGAAAACTTTGCAGCATTAGTTTGGTTATTAAATATCATAATAACCATGTAAAATTATATACAAAAAATTATTATTATAAATTTACTCACAAATCTTACTCTTATTTACCATAGATACGTGAAAACTAGGTTAAAATAGTCATTAACAAATATTTAATGTCAGTTTTCCTTCCAGAGAACCATTTTAAATTTTAATAAGAAAATATTCAAAATTTATATATTTATTTTTATTATAAGACAAATAACTATATATGTTATAAACAACTTTTAAATAACTTTAAAATTCACTTTTAATTTAAAATTAAAGAAACACTGTTTTTAAATATATCTAAAATAATGTCATGATTAAATAAAAAATATCTGTACGGTTAAACTGCATAATATATAAAAAATATTATTTTATTTACAAATTATTGATTAAACTATATATATAAATTAAGTTTCAGGATACATATTTACAATCATGAATATGTACGAAAATAAAATGCAAGCAATGGGTTTTCACCATAAATAAAAATAACTATGAAGACTTTTTTTTCCATACTCATCTATTATCCTGAATTCATAAACATTACTAGCCCTTAATGAAACTCAGCGTAGGAATCGCCACACTCAAGTCAACCTCTTAGGAGTCCAATCATAGCAAAGTTCACATTAGCTCACTGATGCTTCTATAAGCTGCACTGTGATTGTACTCATTTTAGGTTACCCTGGTCCGCACGATTTCTAGATTGTGTTTCGTTCAAAGTGTTTGTTTATTTTGTCCGCTATCTTTATTGGCGACTTGGCATCCTTGGTGCGGCAAGGGGCACACTATACGTAACCTTTACCCAATTTTTTTTAAAGATATATTTCTCTAAGACTGGGGAAATATATATATATATATTTTCAGATATAAATTCTCTGAAACCGGGAAAAGTTTTTAAATTTGAGTAAATATTTTTTTCCCCCTTTCAAAGATTATAATTTTTTTTTCAATTTCGGGTATGATAAAGTTAGTTCTATCTAGCAATTGTTTCATGTTGCTTGACAAAATAAATCATGTCTCACTCAATGCAGTGAATTTATTATTGGTAGAGGAAGAACCTTTATAAAATTATTAAATTTAAACAACTAAATTGAGATGAATATTTTTTTGCAAAATATGAACCATTCTTAGTTTGCAAATTCTTATCCTTTGGTAGTGAAACTAGAAAATGGCAAAGTTGTTATGATTGAAAGAACAGTGCCATATTGTGTTCAAAATTATATGATTAAATTATAGAATTTATTAAACCACTTCAAGATTAATTTGAAAGAGAATATTTACCTAACTTAAGCTTTGCCTATCATTGGGATTATTACAGATATTTAACATGTTTAGAATGTGAAGATCAATACGATTTTCCTCACAATCAAATGACTGAAAAGACGAAAAAAAAAGTGCAAATCCGAAGTAAGCTCGAACATTAATATTTCAAATAGCTTATAAAAAATTTGTGAAAGAAACGGGTTACGGATTTATATTTCACCATGATGATGTACAAAAATTTACATTATATGAGGTTCAATTTTTTTGGTTCAGATAAATGTTCATATACACAATATTGTTTTTTAGTTGATAATGTGACAAATCTAAGAATCGTCTCTGAATGTGAGCACTATTCAGTTAACCAAAATTATAAAAGTACCAATGTTATAATAAATGAAAAAATATTTTATAAATCTAAACTCATAAAATTTGGTAGTGCTCTTGGACATTTAAAAAGACAACAAAGAAGAAAATTTGATTTTAAATACCTTTTACTTTTAAAACCAAAAAAATAGAATAAATGTAGAAATTTAAGTTTTGTGCCAGAGGAAAAAAAAACAATAGTAAAAATAAAAAATGTTTGAAAAAAATAAACAAAAAAATTAAAATATTGGTAAAGTGTAGTCAGTTTTATAATATATAAAATCAAAAAAAGTTTATATTAAAAAATTAAGATTGGTTTAAAAAATTTTATTAGATTTGAAATTTAAAGCCATTTTTTACAAAATTTGGTAAACCAAGATTGGTTTAAATTAATTTTTTTGTTAGATTTGTAATTACCATTTTTACAAAATTTGGTAAACAAAAATTGGTTTAAAATATTTTTTTATTAGATTTGTAATTTTGCTATCTTTACAAATATTGATAGACCATGATTGGTTTAAAATAATTTTATTAGATTTATAATTTTACCATTTTTGCTAATATTAATAAACCCAGATTGGTTTAAAATATTTTTATTAGATTTGTAATTTTACCATTTTTACAAATATTGATAGACCAAGATTACAATACACAATTACACATATTATATACCGTAACATACATTTTAAAATTGTTACATATTATAGGATGATAATGGATACATTTTTAAATATTCGCCAAAGATTGCAGCCTTGTTTCTACAGCAGATGTAAATTAATTTTGAATCATATTCATAATGTAAATCATTATATATGGGCTGTTAAAAATGAAGCTCGAGTAGGCCGGATAATCCATTTTTGCAATGTTGATAATTGGCAATTTAGTTTCTTTAAAAGACAAAAAAATACTTGTTAATTCTTTATAGTAAATATACATAGTTTTAACATTAATTTTAAACAATAAAAATGAATAATCTCTACATAAATGTAATTATTCATACTAAACAATAAAAAAAATATTTGAAATTAAATATTAAACTTACCAATAGAAATTCATCATCCATCTATGATGTACATACTACATACAATTCATCCTCTTCTTTCAGTTACAGATGTTTTCTCAATTGCAAATATGACCTTATTAAACATCCTCTAAAAAAATTTAGCGTGCTCCTTCCATTAAAAGACTCGCCCAATCCATACAAATTGTTGTCTTCTGAATCATTACTCCTCTTGTCCCGCTTCGTTTGTTTCATCCACCTGTTATCAAATGTTATGATACAATCCTCTTAGTTGAACTGATTTACAAAACATCCTTTAACTGGGTAAGCTCTTCCATTTTCAAAATAGTTATATGTTAGAAAAACTACAAATCCTACAACTGGAGCCATATTTTTAACGTGCATTTCTTCTAAACTGCACACTCAAACTGATGCTCTTTGCTAAATGTTGCCCTTTATATACCATTTCGCTTATCTTGTTTACAGATAAAAAAAGAAGATAAATACACCAAATAAGGGGGAATTGGATCATGAAAACCAATACCAATGATGGAAATGATGATTTAGCAATTTATTTATTTTTAAAAAGAAATGTTATATACAAATCTTGGTTCTAACCATTAAAATCTTGCAACTCATAACCGATAAATCTTTTAAAAGAATTTTTTTATTATATTTGCAATTTAACCATTTTTACAATTATTGGTAACCCAAGATTGGTTTAAAAAAACATTTTTTGATTAGATTTGTAATTTAACCATTTTTAAAAATTTTGGTAAACCAAAATTGGTTTCAAATAATTTTTATTAGATTTGTAATTTAACTATTTTTACAAATATTGGTAGACCAATATTGGTGTAAAAAATTTATTAAAAAATTATAATTTGCATCATTATTATAATTCATATACACAATCGTATACATTTTACAATTTTTATACATTATATGATGAAAACTTGTCCTTACAATTACATCAATTTTTCAACAGCTAAAATCAAATTATCTTATTTAATGTTATATATTATTATATAAACAATAGTTTAATACTTTAACATGAATTTATAATAAATTATCTAACATTTAGTGTATTAATGACATAACTAATTCATATTTATAAAGCATGTCCACGAGTGAACCATGTATCATCAAATTTTATATTTCATTTAAATTAATTATTATTTCATATAATATTAATTTTGCATACCTGAATACATGCAAAATCTTTCAAGAGTTAAATATAAATTCTCAAAACTCAAAAATACTTGTAGAACTATCATATTAATGTAAAAATATTTATGTAATTTACCATTAATTTAGTATATGAAAAATTTCATATTTTTCTCTCAAGTCAACTCAAAGGAAATAAGTTCTTTAAACATTACATAAAAAAAACAATGAATAATTTTGATAGAATATTCACACCAACAATAATATAATTTAGATTTTCATCATCCTTCGCTGTTTTAGATTTATTAAAAATTTTAGATACTCATTTTGTATATCTCTTAGTTTATCCTTTAAATATACTGTTTATATTATTAGAAATAGTTTAAGTGAAACAGTTAATAAAAAAACTGATGAAATAATAAATATATACACGATTTGTAAACAATATATATAATAACACTTACAAACTATTTTTGAATAAATACACTTGGGTTTACTAGCACTTATTTCAATTGGAAACCTTTGACATTTTTGGGTTGGTTGACGGTTGACTCAATTCAAAGGCATGGAAGACAAATCATTAGCAAAATTATCTAAATTCCATTATATCATATTTTTGTTTAGTTGAAACATTGAATAAATCTACCACTATTTAAAAAATTAAATAAATATTGGTCATATTCAAATTTGAATTTAAGAAAATAATTTTTTTTAAATTTAATATTTAAAAAAAAAAAAAACTTTTTTTGGTAAAACTTTTTTGCTCTTCCATATAAGGTGGCAATGCTATCTCATAGTGAAATGAAATTTTTTTATCCAATTCAAAAAAAAGTCAGCAATATTTAAAAGTTTTGGTTCTTTTAATTATCTGCTATATTAAGAAAGAAATGAACCAACAAAAAAGTCTATATATTGATCATTTTTAGGTATTATTCTTATTAATATTTTTAAATAAAAATACTAAAAAATTAAATTATTTGACTTACCCATACTTCATAAAGTATTTTATCCAATTAATTAAATCCATTTTTTTAATTCTTGATGACAGACATTTAACTATAAAAATAAAAGAAAAAAAATGCTTTACATTTTAATATTAGTATAAGTATACAAATGAGTAAATAATTAGGTTTTATGTCCCATTAAAATACAAAAACTCTTCAGAATCTGTTTCTATTGACTAGGTAAAATCCAATAACTCGTATTTTTTGAAATATATGCTTAAGAACACACATTCATTACTTTCTATTAACTATTTGGCAATTTTTTCCAGTATTGATGAATAATTTTTAGTTTATATTTGATTTAAAATATGTTTCTACATTAAACTTAATATTTAATAACATTTTAGAAACAATTTATTATTAAAATTAAATACTGTATTGCATTTTAGAAAGACTGTAACACAAATTATATATAATGGAATATAACCATTAAATAATACCTTGAATACATACTATTAACATCAAATAAATTAATATGGAGCATAAATAAATTGAAAAAAGATTAAAAAATAATATAAATACATTTTTTTGTATCTTCTACCCTTTCCATCTCATCTTCTGATGAAGATGACGATTCCATATTTGCATCCGGTATTGCTAATTATATAATTAAACATTTGTTGAAGTAAAAACAACACAATACTAAAATTATAAATATATATTAATTGCATAGTCTGAAGGAAAACGAATTGTTTATACTACAGGAATTTTAATTAAAACTATTAGGTGAGGTATCTTATAGATAATAAAAACTTTTATATTGAAAAAAACTGGGGGTATTTTAAATAAACTCAATTTTAGATTTAAAAAATATGTATTCTGTTCATTAGAATTAGAAATTTTTAATAACATTATTGGAATGAATGGAATAAATTCTATGTTTTGTTATGAAATTTACGTTTATGGTGAATCTCAACAAAAGGTAATCAGTTTAAGATCTTAATCAGCGATTGAATTGTATACTTAATCATTAGAAATTGAAATATTTCTTATATAATGGAAAATTGGACGTTAGCTTAGGCTGCGTAAAATTTCAAACTTTAAATTTTAGAATTAAATCTTGGTCTCATTTCATTCCTTTTACTTTACCAACATTCTTTTACTGAATGATTTTCGGTAAACTTTAAATATAATATCTCTATCGAAGAAATATATAGAATTAAACACAAATTCAATATAGAAAAACGTATTAACTTACTATAAATTACATCCCTATACTCAGCCATAGTCGGATTGGTTCAGACTAAAAATATATATATTAGAATTTTTCCATATTATTATAAGGGGAGTAGTTACAACTCACAGCCGTGTTAGTAACCCTTTTCACCTCCAATAGATTACTTAAAAATTTTCCTAACACGTTAAGTTCAGCATTTGTGCATAAATCTAACAACCGCTAATCACCGCACAGTTCTTTCTGGTAAACCCTGCGTGAAACGGTATGCGCAGTAACGTATTTTTTAAGGCGTATTGATACACACATTTGCTATAGAATGGATATGTTACTACGCCGTAACAGTGGTAGAATTTTACCTTTGAAGTGTTTCTGTTTATGAAACTAACTCTCGGCCTAAGTAGCAGTGGAAATTGCCTGAAAAAATTAAAGGACAAGAAATAATGTACAAGAATTAAAATTAACCAAGAAGGAGGAATATTTATCATGTATATTTTACTTATAACTTTAATGCTTTATTTTCATGCAATTTTGAGTAAAAATATGAAATTATAGAATGAATAATAAAAAATTATTATTGAAAAATATAAAGAAAACAGGTTATATACGAAATTATATAAATAATTAATGAAAAGTTGATTAAAAAATATCAGATTGAAAGAAAGAAATTAAAAATAAATAACTTATTCTTTATTCTCGTTTATTAATGAGAATATAAAATTTATTTCCTTCAACTGCACTTTTTTTTCTAGCATAAAGTGGTTAAATAATTGATATGATTATATGAACACAACATTGTGAAATTAATTTTCAGAAACTCTAGGAAACTCTATCTGGAGAGGAAAGATGACCCTGTATGTCAATGGGAAAAGGTGGGGTGGAATGTTTATGATCTTACTTCCTGCTTTAAATGGTGTGAAAGAAAGATATGGTGTGAACACGGTTGTATGACAGATCCGTAGAGGTCGTAACAGTTCAATAAATCATGCGTAACTCTTTGAAAAAAGGGGGAGGAGTAATTAGTCTAGTTTGTTAAAGCATATATATTGTTTGTTGGCAAGAGTATTTGGCGAGAAAAACTATTGGCCTTTTAACTAAATTTTGAGGTTTAAATATAAAGAAAAAACTTTTTTATTTGTGTGCATGTAATGGCTCTGTACAAATCATATCAGAAAAAAGAAGATTTTTTTTTTTTTTTGAAATTTTAACTAATGAAAAATCAACAGTAATATTGTCTTTTTTCCGTGATACTTTTCTAAAATTTTGCAATAAAAATAATTTTTACAACATTTTAAAATCAAAAAAATCATTAATGATACCAAATCTTTACGTAGTGGGAGAGAGCCGTACAGTCGATTTTCGTATCAATCATAAAACTGTCACTCAACGGTCTTGTTTACAAAGCGGTTTTGTTATTGTAAAGGATCACTCCTAGAAGAGGTTGCAACATTTTAAACGTTATCTTAAAAGTGTCAGATTTGGCGAAAGTTAGCATGATGTTTAACTCAATTTGGAATACTTATTGACTTATTGTTTAATTAAAAAAAAAAATGATTTTTCCACTTTGTTTCCTTTGAAACATGAATTGCTTTTAGATGAATTTATTCAAAAATGTATGATAAAAGTCAATGAATTTCTTCTCATATAAATACTGCATCCACTTTCGAAAAAAAATCTAGTTTTTAGAAAATACATTACTTTACATAAATTCAACGATTTGCATTAAACGAAAGAGTTTTGTTTACATTCGTTTTAATTTTGTTTCTTCTTGAATCATTTGTTTAATTCAATAAGTTCGAACACTGAAATCTATATTATTTAAATATAAGTTGTTTATTAAGTTTGAAATATAAATAAATGAGGTTAATATTATTGAAATGATTTGTTAAAAGAAATTAAACACAAATACAATTCTTGAAATACCGTAAGTAGTAAGAAATGCTTTCATTTACGGATGTTAAGTTTCCATGTTATATAAGTTTTCAAAAAAACCAGTTTCATTGTGGAAGCGTCATTACAAAATTAAAATTTTCTGCTTGTCATCGTAGATTTAATTTCAAGGTTGTATCATTTTTTTTAAATATGTAATCTGATAAAGATAAATTATTTGCTCATTATATAACTTTTCATTTTTATAAGAGATATCTGTAGGAGATGTTAGTTGAATTCAAATGTAATTGTCTTTTAGATGCACTAGTTAGTACTCCATAACCCGAATCTACAGCTGAAAAATAAACAGAATAAAAACTGATTTTGACATTACTATATGCATTATATATTCTTCAGAAATTTAGAAAAAATATGCAATTATTTTCGATTTCAAAAAAATTTAGAACATTTTAAACTTTCTACTAACCCACATGAAATGCAAATCTCGAAACCCTTTTCTCCTTCGTAGATTTAATTTCAATGTTGCAGTTTTTAAAATCTGTTCTCTGATAAAGACAAATTATTTATTTATTATAAAGCTTTTCATTTTTTATATGAGACAAATTATTGCAAGTGCATTTTACATCAAAACAATGCAAGAAAAAAAAAGAAAGAAAGAGCCAATTAAAACAGAAGTACATTAATATTTTACTAATTAATCATTTGCATCTGAAAATCTATAAAAGATGTTAGCTGAATTACAATTTAATTTTCTTTTAGATGCATTATATATGAAACCATAACCCAAATCTACTGTTGAAAAATAAAAACAGAATAAAACATGATTTTTACATTTCTATATGCATTATATTTTCTTCAGAAATTTTAATTTTTTTAAAGATCGTTCTTATATGTAAAATAAGCCATTAAAAATCGTTATAAATAAAGTAATATACTCTTCAACAATATACATCAACACTTCTATTGAAAATGTTTACTGTTTCACTATGCTTTTATTCCATATTTCAAACAATGTAATTATTTCCAATTTCAATAATTATTTTTCAAAAATAAAAATTTATTTAAAAAAAAACATTTTACCAATATAAATTTTAAGATTTTAATTTACACATCAGAGTAAGGATTTTTTTCCAGCATTTCCCAATTTTTGAGACTATTCTTTCTGTTCTCCCAGATTCATTCGATTTCTTTTTAAATGTTTAATTTGAGGAGTACATTTCTTAGTTACTTTTTTGACTAATCGCTTTTTTTTAGATTTGTCACGTTTCTTCATCCAACTAGAATATTATGTTTACTTATCTGCATATGCATTTAGTGATTAATAGATATAAATATTCTTTATATGCTTCCTAAGCATTCTACTTTCACAGCATCAATGGAAAATCAAGAGAACACAGGGTTTTCAATTAAATGTCATGAAAGACAAAAGAAATCTCACTCAGAATATTTTAAAATAATATACAATACACTGCAATGTAATAAAAATGAAATAAATAATAAATTGATAAATTTAAAAAATAGTAAAAGAAGGCTTTCTAACATATTATCACGTCATTTTCAGTTGAAATGCTCCATTAAAATATCTCGAATTTCAATTTTAAGTTATAAAATAAAATAAAAACTGTTTTAAGATCTTAAATAATAAACTTCCAGATAACGCACACATGCACACACACACACACGCGCGCAAAGAAAGGAATGGATTTTTAACACTGGAGCTTATGCTTTAAATTTGGCAGGTATCTTCGAATTTTTCGTTTAAAATTATTCACAAATTAAAGTGCAGATTATTCTGACTTTAATCTAAAAATTTTAGCTAACGAAATAAGACTTTCTTCCAAAAATAAAAGTGAATAGTATATATATGCGTCTATCTGTCTATTTAAAACATGGAACCTTGAACGTAGAGATAATAAATTTACGTTTTTAGCGTAGCGGGTTCGGATTGAATGGACTTTATATGAG
>JAOUZG010022412.1:1286444-1305539 GCA_026289955.1 Argiope argentata
ATATCCTTCGAGCTGAAGGGTCCCTTTTGCTCGAACGGTATATCGCTTGGCTACTGGCCCAAACGTCGCAGGTTCGTACCGCGACCTTCACTTGCTACAGATCGTTCTATTCTTTACTTCAAAACTTATAATATTAAACGATGCTATGATCACACTAAATGACAATGCAATTTTATAGTGCATTCTAATACATAATTTCGGAGCCAGAAGATTTTGATAATATAAAGTGAATGTTAATAATATTACATTAAAATGCTTTCGATGTATTATTTTGAGAAAAGAAATAAAGTGAAAGGGTTTATTTGAGTTTTATTGTCAAGTTAATGTTTTACAAATATTAAAAAGTGCCAGATAACTTTCTGTTCTTCACAAATTAATCATTGTACCTGTACTCTTCCTTTTCCCTCTAACCAGAGGAATTTCTTTTATATGTTATAAAAATTCTCTATCCTTTACTATTATTAATTTGAAAGTTATGAAAAATTTCTCTTGAAAGAATTTAAAACTGAAATAGCTTGTGAATCCATTGAGCCAATCAATAACAATCTGATAGTTTGCATTTCTTATAAATTGAGATTCAATACTTATATAAGGTTATTCAAAAAAATTATTTTGAAAAAGGGGTTTAAAAAATATTTAAAAGAACTATCGATGCAGTGCCTATAAATCTCATAAAAGTCGGAGAAATATTTTCATCTTTTTCAATTTAAAAAAATATGCTAACCATTAACGAAAATTAATTAACTAAGAAGCGAATTAATTAAAGTAATTAGCCTTATTATTTACCTTGTTTCGCCACATTCTTCATCTTATCGTGGGATTTACTTAATTAATTTTCTGGAACTTTAAAAAAAATATATACTATTGTTGCTGAGTTTATTATTTTTGGATTTCATGTCGAAGAACTCTTTCAATCAGACATTTCTCTACATCTTTCCAAATACTTTAAAAATTGTAAAAAAGTTCCTTCAGTTCCATGAGAAGATTTTTTTTTTTAAATTTAAAACTAAAAAATTGTAGATTTGTTGTTGTTGTCGGTTTACTTTTAAATTACTTTTGCATCAGTCTTACATGAAATTATTTACAAAGGAATTGACAGCGCTTAGAAGCTACCCTGTTCTATATAAGTTTTTTTGGAGGAAAAGGTTTTTATTTATTAAGTGACAGTAAAAACGACAATTTAAATGAAAACGCTTGGAAATATCGATACATTTGTAAGCTATATGAAGTTTGTTTTTGGACATTCACTGATCTTTTTATGATAGCACAGAACCGAAATTGTTCAAATCCCTTGATTTAAAAAAAAAGAAGAAAGAAATAAATAAAAGATTAAAATGAAATCTGCTATGCATATTTCAATGTATCATGTCAGAACATAATTTCTTGAACAGCCAAGCACCACGTGATCGTGCAAGTTAAATTATATTTTTATTCATTTTAATTGTTTCATTGAATGAGTTACTTTAGTAGTGCATAGGAACCAAAAATTTTGTCTCGCATTTATTGTTTTAAAAAATATCATTTTTCCTATATATTTCGTTTTGTATTATCACGTGCTCAAATTGACATTTTTCTAGGTTTTATTTGCTTAGTCATTAACTTATTTTATTAATCAGAGCTTTTGTAAATGCAATGACAACTACGTTATTAGAGACTGATTTTTTGATATGCTCGCAAAGATAACAAACTTTCAATTTTTCGACTACGGATTTTTGTTGACGCCAAAAACCTCATCCGAAAAACAATATCATGTTCTGACATGATAAAAAAAGAATGTACTTTTTTATATCTTGTGTAAACAAAAATTATAAATATTCTAAGCTTCAATTTCAGGTAAAAGAAGAAAAAAATTCTAACAACAGATTTAAAACTATTATTTGTAGACGATCCTATAAAAAGGCCATATTTAATACTTTTTTTTTGCTGAAACTTTATACATATGCAGAAAATAAGAATGATATTAATTGATAATTTTTATAAAATTTTTATAAAGGATTTTTTTTTATTTTCATAAAAATTACATAATTAAAAGATTAAACAAAATGTAATTGTCACACCTAATTTTATACAAATTGTTAGGCGCCTACCTTTCATTTATATGAATATTTCAGACTAATCTTTGAAAAGGAAAACAAAAATATTATAATGAACAAAGTTAGTCTAAAGATTACATAAATATGACATTAAGAGAAACAAGCACATTCCTATAGTTTTGCATTTTCTTGTCATTTTTACAGAAATCTATTCATATAATAATGTTTTAAATTTTCCATTCTTTTGTCAATATTGACGTCAGTTTTATACTGAAACTTGAATTGAAAAGGAAAAGAAAACATTAATTGCTTTAAAAAATTGAAAATAATACAAGGAAAAATCGCGCCTAAACTAACGAGTCTAAATATTTAAAATATAGTAAAAAAATTATTGATATCATTAAATAAATATTAAATTTAAAAAAATGATTACTATAAAAATAATTTATTTAAAAAAAACGTTTAATTACATGAATAATTAATTTACTTATCAGCATATGGCTAAACTTTTATTATTCATTTTTATTAATATTCTTTTTTAATAATAATCAAGTTCCATTACTTTATAACAAAGCGGTAGCACAGAACCGAATTACAGCAAAGGCAAAATAAATTAATTAATTAGGATCTATTTGCTAAAGCGGATGTAAAAGAACCACTTTACACCTAGCTGTTCAACGCATCATAACACTCATAAAGAAGAAACGAATGGGTAACCGACGTCGTTGAGGCATCACTCCCGTTGTTTACTACTTGGCGATAACCCTTGGCGACGGTCCACAGTAAAGCAAGTACCCCAAAAATAATTCAAAATATTAAATTAAAAAAAGTTTTTAATAATTAAACGGCTAGCGTAACATTAAACTGCAATGCTTTCACCAACGTAATCTGCAGACTCCCCGAGATGCATTGGGAAAAAAAAAAAAAAAAAAAAAAAAACAGAACTGAAAATTGAAAAGAATCGGTTTGTTTAGTAAATGCCACGTGACCCAAGACCCCCCCCATTTAGTCAACGACAGATCAATAATACTGGTCTCTTTTAAATCTGCTACAAATGTTGGTTCTATGAAATTTTGTTTCTAATTCTAAACTGTTAATTTTAACTAATAACTTATTGTTTTAAAATATTACGAAAGCGGCGCTATCATTTTATATTTGAAAGATTAAAGAAAGTCAAGACAGAACTCATATTGACTCATTTCTAATGAAAATCTTACAAATTAGAACCAAAAACTTATCACTGAAAAGAAAGATTGAAAGACATTTTCACTCAATTTTTCTAACTCTAAGAAGTTTAATATAACATACCTCCCTAACGAAAATGTTGAAATATTTTTTTTGTTTTTGATGTAATACTCCTTTTATAATATCACCATGATATTTTAAAAAACTACTGAAATTCGATTTTTTGGTCAGTGTACAAGTGCCTGAGTAGATTTGTAATGTAGGTGTAGCATCTGTGCAGGAAGTTGAATCGGTAGGAACACACCCTGAGGGTAAGGAATAACAGCCATTGTTGCTATTAATCCCATCATCTTACTCCTTTCATTCCCAGTGGGTTATACGTATTTTATATCAATCATTTTAGTGAAGACTTGATCAATTATATTTATAAGGCCTTCAGATTCTTAAAATGACCATAGTGAATGCCTGTCTTGTGATATGGTGCAACGAAATTGTGTTTTCCCGAGCATTGAGTCAAGAAGCATTCGTGACCGATTAAGCTAGAAAACTTGTGACGTGTTATACATGTACCTCAATAGTTCGTTGCGTATTTGAATTCAACAAAAATTTGCTGATTATGCATTATCTTCGAATTAACTATGTATTGAATTCTTTCTATTTCAACGGTGCTAAGAATTTTGAATTGCCTTGAAAGTAATAATAGTTCATAATAGTGGTGAATTTGTGAAAACGAAAAAGTGATCATTCTTCATTGAACTTAATTTCATGCTTGGAGATGTTCTCATCGGTATTTTTATAGAAGTTATTGACACCTTTTAGAATACGATGATTTAAAATTGGATGTGAAACTGATAAAATTAAGTGATGTTTGTTTGAAATGAATAGTGGAAAGAAGTTTTACTCTGTATGTCCGAAAAATTGGTATTATAAATGCTAATTTTGATCACAAATGCATTAAAACTATATAGTAGCTTTCATGCAAGATAGTGCAGTGTTATTCAAAAAAATTTTAATAGAAAAGTTTCTGAAATAAAATTCTGTTGCATTATCTGGACATATGTCTTCATGTAGAGAAATATTTATATATTATTATTGTGAACAATTTTTGAGTTTTTCATTATGGACTACATTAATTCTTGATAATTTGAAAATAGAGTACAATAGTTGAAAGCTACCCAGAAAATGAATTTCCTAAATTAGGAATTTTGTGTCTTATTTAACAAGGAAAATGGTTGGTTTTATACTATAATGTATTTCAAAGGCATGGTTTTTGGAATGGAATTTGGCATGGTTTTAATTCTTCGATTTCTTTCTATGTGGAACGTTTATGGACTATTTTAATATGCAAAATAAACTATTCTTGTGGTTTAATCCGAAGAATGGAATTGAAAAAGAAAATGTTTATATTTAACTCGCCAAATATTTCTGAAATCGGTGAAAATAATTTTTGCTGGCAAAATGAATAGTAAATCAACTTTTGAGTTTACACCCCCATCTAAATTTATTTATGAACATTTAAAATGAGTTTCAATTGAAAATTTTTATCATAGTTTAATTCAAAGTTGATTTTTGGAAATATTTTTGTAAAATTCTCTTAGTTTTTCAAGAAAGTTTATTATTTTTTTGGCTTGTTGATATCTAGAAGGATCAACTAAAAATTAATTATTGGATTATGTGATCAACAAATTTTTTTGATTGAAAAGGTTGAAGAGAATTATTACACCTTTAAATACTTGGAAAGAGCTTTTTCTTATAATTTGTTGATATGAAATAGATTATGTTTTTCAATTTTCACAGTATTTACAGTTATGTAGCATAAGAAAAATCAGTATTACAGTTAATATTTATATTCACATTTCACCAGAAGGAGATTTTAAGTTATTGGTCACTATTCTATCAATCTGATACTCTAGGTATTTTCTCCTTTCAGACTTGCATTCAAAACAAAATAGAAAAGGAATATCTTCCTCTAATTTCGTTTTAACAAAATCTGCTGTATTTTTTGTCTTATTTTTGTCTTGGTTACAATTTTTTTCAACACTTTTATTAATGACTGTGATTAAATTTACTTCTTGTATACATTCATATATTTGACTTATGCCACCTATTTGAAAGAGATGTAAATAAGAATTTCTTAGAATTTATTTTGAATGTCACTTTCTTTCCAGCTGCATCATATTTTTGAAATTTCTTTGCTGAAATGTGAAGTTGATCAGCTGAATGATGCATCATGATTTACATATAATTTAAAATTTTGCATTCTCATATTCTACAAAAACATTATCTCCAGAATTCAGCATTAATATGAATTCTTGTGTTAGCAATGTATTTATTCTTCTGTGATTAGTTTTCAAATATTTATTTAAATGTATCATTGAAAATTATGACATTGTCATAGTATGCAATTTTCCTCTATTATCGAAAAAGTTTTGAGATTACTCAATTTTTAGTACAGTTGGGGGAAAAAATTCTGTTTGGTGCAGGATGTCTGGAAAAGTAAATGGAATAGCTGCATTATA
Source organism: Argiope argentata (assembly GCA_026289955.1). Taxonomy (NCBI): domain Eukaryota; kingdom Metazoa; phylum Arthropoda; class Arachnida; order Araneae; family Araneidae; genus Argiope; species Argiope argentata. Next base: position 1,292,182 of record JAOUZG010022412.1, read on the forward strand.
GAGAAGGAAAAAAAATGTATTTCTTTATGTTGTGTAATAATACTAGAATTGCTACGATATGGCAGAGGGTGCTTGCCATATATCCTTATATGATGTCTTAAAAAAAACTTTTTCGGTATGAGCAAAGACTGTTTTATGTAAATGAGAATCGACATAATATTTTTAAAGTTACTTTGAAGTTTTTAATTACTTTTTCCAATTGCACCATTTTTCAATTTGAAAATTTTGTTCTTGGCTACATTTTGGTGCAAAAAGGTTTTGTAGAAGAAGGCATCGCTGCATTTTTAAATTTTCAATTATGTCATATGACATTATACAAGTCTCTTCTCTTTTGTTTTTACCACACTTAACTTTTGTATATCAAGTTATCTTCTCAAAATCTATAATTTTTTTTTCTTCCACAAAGGCTTTACTAAAATTACTTTGGATTCAGCATTTCATTCTCTAATATTGGTAATAGTGGCAATTTTAATCTTTCATGAAGGTTTTTTCCCTTCTTTTATTATCCTATTTATTCTTTTTAACAATATTTTCTTTTTTTCCCCTTTCTTTCATTTCACTTTATTCCTGTCTGTTTTATTTTCTTTATGCGACCCAGTTTTGAAATCACTTCTTGTCTTTACTTTCTTATACTTTCATATTTCTCTGCAATTAGATTGAAATTTTCTTTTTTTTTACTTCCCAATTGATGAAGTTTATTTCATTTTTATTACCTCATGTTACACTCCTTTTCATTTATAGTAGCAATTATTCTGATGTATTCAAGTTGTTGATATAAGACCTTTTAATCTCTTAAGCAGCAAAACTGTTTACTTTGTTGTGACATGACTAATATGACTTCTGAAACCATCATTATTAAACTAAAGCTCTCTCTTATGATTTTATTCAACTGTTGATAGAACGTTATTGCCTTCACTCTTAATATGGCTTTTAATTAAAATCTCATATATGTGTATTGGCAATAATTTGATTGGAATCGCCGCATTAAAAACATATCAGTAGTATTCTTTTCCTTCCTAAAATAATGATTTAAAAACAGAATAACTAAGGATTCCAGGTCAGACTTTTTCATCAGTGTTTAATTACTAATGTATATATTTTGTTCTCTCACTGGCATTTATCTCCGTTATGTCAAAGATAAGTTTATTTTTAGGCAGAATTCACTTAGGATGCAATTAAAGCTGCTAATTAATTTGTTTGTTATAACAATTGAAAGCTCTTACTGTGATCTGATTATCATATATCATTTACTATGCAGCTTTTTTTCCCCAATTAAATCTTTTATGTTATTTTTTTTTCTTTTCAGTAATTTTTATGCTTTGCTTCAGGATTTTCCATATCACCATTTCCTGCATTCTATTGTTTCCATATTCCCTTATGATATGCAACTTTCCCATTTGATCCTTTTCTTGATTTAAAAAATGATGTATTGAAACTTGACACATGAACATATGCTGAATAGTACTAGTGGATATCTTTTTCATTTTCGTTAGTTTTGATACATCCTACCAATGATTGTGTTACTTATGGCTGAGCATTAATAATTTTATATTGTGCTACTTAGTTAAAGGGACATTAATTCTCAGAGCAAGGTATATTTTAAATTAATTGCAAAATATCTTGCCCGATTTAGAACAACCATCTTTTGAAACCCATATTTTCTTTTTGAATCTTCACCAACAACGAGTTTTAACTTTTCTTCATGGTCTAATATTTTTATGCAAAGTTGCTTAAAAAAATCTCATGTGAATTATTGAAGAGGGATATATTTTTAAGAAAAATGTAGAAAATTATTGAATATTTCTGGAAATTGAAATATTTTTCTTGATTAAGCATAACCTCTCATTCATCATTGGAATTACTTTTGCATTTTCCCTCTTATTTTTCATAATTTATCGTGATTTTATCTGGGGAATATATTTTTTCATTGTGTACAAGTCTCTTCTCATTTTTTCTTTGGGTTGATGAATTACTATTTAATAAAAAAGTAATGTCTGCATTTCATAACTTTTTTTTTTGTGAATCAAGGAATGTGACAAATATATAACGTAATTGTTCTTTTATTTAGTCATCATTGAGTTAACTTCAACTTAAAATATTACTGATATGCAAATGGTATTTTCCATACCTTGACTGCAAAGTTAACTGACTGGACAGTCAAAATAGAACTGCATTGCAAACTAGGTTATCCTACCTAATGATGAAATTTTTTAGAATTCCAATTTTGTACCCATTTTTTCCTGTTTATTCCTTTGACTTGTAGGATATATCTATGAATCGTAAATTTTCTAAAAGAACAAATATTCTAGCTAAGCAAGCAGAGGCGAGGACAACAAAACTAGTATAATTAAGGTTGAATTTTTCTTCATTAACAGTTAGTCATTTTTAAATTTTATATAATGACTATAATTTCTTTTAGTTTTTACAATGCACTAAAGTATTGATGTATTGAATAGCCACAAATGCTAAAATATTCTGCATGTATGAGGAGGTAGAAAATTTTTCCCCCTGCAATTCTAAAATAAATCTTAGCTTATTGCAACAGGTGTTGTATGAACAGCAGACAAGTTTAAAAGAATGATTTGTATGTACTACAAATTTTGAAAACTGATTGATATCTTTTATATGTTTCTGAACAACATTTGTTTTTGGAATGTCAGTTCTATCATATTACAAATTTTTTCTATCACATTAGTAGTCTCTTCCATAATCTTCAATATCATTTGAGGGAAATCTGATACCATAACTCTCACTTGAAGAGGATATCAAATTCGTTAAAACACGAGATGCAGATTTTGAGTGAAGTCTATAAAATGTCTGATAGAACCTGAAGAGATACTGTTGTTAAGTTATGAGACTTGGATAGATCTAAATCAGTGAACTGATGCATTACATTTGCGGTTGCCCTATAATTAACTACTGTAATTGAGAAAGAAGCCATTATTCATTAAATTTATTTAATAATTAACTATTGGTTACAAGATGAGTTAATTATTTTAAATATGTTTTATGATTTTGAAATAGAATCCATATTATGAAAAGGATACATTTATTTACAAAGATAATACATTTATTTACATACATCATATTTACAAAGACGTATTCTTAAGATATATACATTATTTATAAGATTTTATAATTTCACACTCAAGTCCAGTAGAGCCTTCCCAGGTGCAAACATATTTGTCCACCGAGGAGGAGCAATTAGTTGTCAACTCTATTGCTTCCTTCTCTTCGCTCAAGTCTTCCATATTCAGTTCCGAAAATGAAGGCTCGTTGTATGGATTATTTCGGCCCCAAGAATTATCCGGAGGTGTTGGCGAATTAGCAGCTTCATAGGATATAGGGGAGGTGAGGGGGGATCCATCCTTCACATTCAATGCGATGAGGTGGCCCCTCTGAAGACTTCCCTGAAAGTTCCAATTCAAATTCTTTGAGAAAGCTGTTTATCGATTCTTGTGGAATATCTTTTTACAAAATGATAGTCCAATTATCATTATTATCCATAGGCTATTTCCAAAAGATTATATTCTATTGTTGCTGCTCTAACTAGCTCTGATTCTTGTTCCACTAATACAATCTAGTTGCACCAATAGAGGCCTCGGTTGCTGCACAGGTACAAATGTGTGTTCCAACAACTTTGAAACACTATATTTTCGAGCCTTTTTTGGACCGTTTTTCATTTGACTTTACCATTTTTGAAGCCTACATTTCATGCGCCGGTCTGGGAGGAGGTAAACATGAAGACAATTAACAAGTTTAGGATTCTTAAAATCTTGAAATTCTTGCGCATCCTTTCATGCCATTACATAAGTCTTGTACAGTCAGAGTAACATCCTGAGTGACTTCTCAGGATGTTACGGAGTTGGGCACGTTGATGTAAAGCAAAGTTGGTGTAAGATGTTGTTTAATGTAAAGCACCAACGTTTAGCCCGCGCCATTTTCACGCCGACAGTCAGTATTACCCGGAGGCGTGGTCCCTTCCTTCACTTCCCTTCAGTAGTCAGCACCTGAAAAGAAAAGGTGTTCCATCTGTTCTAGATAAAAAGAAAGAAAGAAGACAAGAAAAATTGCTTACTGTCTGTTTATTGTAAATTCTCCAATGTTGTATTCAATGTTGTCTACATCTTTCATTTTTAAAATCGTGTCACTGGAATCTACATAAATTTTTCTGATTTCTGTTGCTCTTATACCTGAATAGGGAGACATAATACCAAACGGAGAATAAAATTCATTATCATTTATTGTTAAATGCTCAAAGGTAACACCGGAAGTTACAGGTTTTTTTAAATGGTCCACATTGACCAGTAAGTCTTGACAGTTATTTCAAATTTAGTCGTAAATGTTTTAGCAAACTCAATTTGCTTTGCATAACATTGAGTTGGAGTCTTTAACACTTCTGATCCATATGTAGAAAATAGTCCGTACCCAATTGTTGTGTCATTAGAGAAAGGTGCGTTCAGAATCTTCTTGTTAACAATATCATTGTAGGTTTAGCTATTTGCTCTCTTGCATTCAGGGTACCAGGTGTAGGTGAAGTTTCTTTCTGTTTTTTTGTCCTTTGAAGTTTCTTGTTGTTCCTTTTAAATCCAATTGATGTGCATCCAAATCTCTTGTGCCTTTTTCTGCATAAAAGGCTAAATCTTTGTTAGCAAACAAAGTAGTAGATTGTGTCTATTTTAGCTGTAGGTTGACCTTTTTTTGCAGTATCTCCAACAATGTCGAAATTTTGAATCACATCATATGCGCGGGCTATTTGTCGTAAAGAGACAACAACTTTTTAAAGCATTTTATACTTGTACGTATTAAATAAATTTTGAGTCACCACATTTCCAACATGAGCTTCAAGGGCAGTTGGCAGGTATTCCCATTTCCATCCATCACTTTCTTTTCTTGGTATTGTATCCCAAGTTGTTGTCGTTGTCTGGCCATTTAAGGTAGCATAAAGCGTGTAGACATTGCAGCATGTTTTTATTCTTTTTCTTGTCATTCTTTTGTTCCTCATTGTTTTTCTTCTGTAATTCCTTTTCTTATATTTGGTCAATGAGGTCCAACGTGTTTTCTTCAAACTCCGGTATCTGCCAAGGCGATAACGGTATCTCCGGCGAAGGTTGTATCTCTTCTGCATCATGATTGTCTAAGAATCTGTTTGGATAAAACCAAGATGAATTACTCACGGTGGTGGAGGGGTTGGATGGAGGAGTATCTATTCCGCCCTGTGATGGAAGGCTTTCATCGTGCGGAGTTGGGCACGTTGATGCACGTACTTGTACAAGTACTGTTCTTGTTTCCCCAAACTCCTCCGAATCATGCTGGACCCGGCAGATCCCGATTACACAATTGCCGTCCTTAAACATCTCCAAGTCCGCAACGTCTATCACGACGAACAAGAGCTCGAAGATTTTCGTGACGATGTCACCGACGATTCTGCCTGAAAGAGTGGCAATGATCCTCTCGACGATTCTGACATGGAGAGTGACCGAATGATTTTAATCGTCGAAATCGGTGAAAAAAATGAAGGTGTTGCTGCAAGACCTATTCTCCCATTTTTATTAGGTTGGTTTACCACCGACCTCGGTAATCTCAATACAACATAACAAATGTATCAAATATTTTGAAACTTTATTTATTGAAATAAAATTACAAGACTCGGATTTTTTTAAGGTTAGTTTGCCACCGACATCGGTAATCTCATTACAAAATTAAACAAATTCGCCAAACATTTGAAATCATTTTTTAAAAAGTGTTTTTCTACACCGACTTCCGTCAAAGAGAAAACTAAAAAAATGTTGAAAAACTGCCCTTTGATACGACGAACCGAGGCTTTCACCATTTTTTAGACTGCCTTTAAAATTTTTTTAAAAATAGGATTTAAAAATGGCGATGAAAAAAACATATCTATATATCTTAAAAGTCGAAGACAAATTTGAATTGTCCTTTTGTCAGTTCGATTTTTTCGATACGTCCCATCAGTTCTCTTATACCGGGTGGCCAGAAATAAAACACCCCTACTCTGACCTCCCTGGATATCGAACTACTCAGTGTAAAGGCTTGAAAATTTGTGGACATACTATTCAAAAAATGGGGAAACGGATTTCACGAAAAAAAAATTTAGTTCCAGAAATCACCGATAGGTGGCGCTGTACCACTGGACGTATGCTGAAAAGACACAAAACACGTTTTAAACACATTTTATTTGAAAGTACCAAGCATACATGAAGCAAGGACGTTATCGATGCAGGGAATGCTGCTCAATATGGTTCCCTTCCTGAAGATGTAAAATGTGAAGTCTGTGGACAGCTTGTTCAACTGCGGATCGTAACTGGTCATCTGAGATGCTTCTCACATGCAGACTGATACTCTCTTTCAAATCTGCCAAGGTTATCAGACGTTCTCGATAAACAAGGTTTTTTAAGTGTCCCCAAAGCCAAAAATCACACGGATTAAGATCCGGTGAACGAGATGGCCACGTTGTCGGAAACGCGCGACTGATTATTCTGTCAGTGGTGAAATGTTGGCGAAGAAACTGTTGCACAGGGAGTCCAATGTGTGGATGTGCTCCATCTTGCATAAAAGTAATGGTGTCAAGGCATTGGCGCTGCTGCAAATGGGGTACAACAAATGTTTCGAGCATCCTTTTGAACCTGTTGGCCGTCACGGTACATGTCTCAAGGCCATTGGAAGTAACCTCTTCGAAAAAGAACGGTCCAAGGATGAATGTGGCTGTGAATCCACACCAGACTGTAACTTTCGGTGAGTGGAGTGGAATCTCTTGGAAGGTACGGGGGTTTGTCGTGTCCCATATGCGACAGTTATGGGTGTTCACTGTTCCACTGAGGTGGAAATGGGCCTCATCGCTCCACAGAATCTGCCACGGCCACGATGCATCCACTTCAACTCTAGCAAGAAATGTCAATGCAAAGGTCAGTCGCATCTCCCTGTCTGTGGCCAGCAATTGTTGATTAGGGCGGATTTTGTACGGGAAACAATGCACCATTTTTCTGAGTACGTTCCACACTGTGCTATAGGGAACACCCAAGTGTCGTGACACTGCACGTGCACTACTGCAGCCTAAAACATTATCCATTGACTGTTCAACAATACCGGTGGCAACATCTTCAACGACATCTGAACGAACCGGTTTGCGTCCTCGACCAGGCTGAACTCCAAGATGTCCAGTTTCCTCGAATCGAGCGATCATTCTCCTGAGAGCTTGTGGAAGCAATGGTCCCTTACGCAAATCCTTAAGTCGGCGAAACTCTCGAAGTGCTGCTGGAGCATTTCCTTTATTCTCGTAAAACAACTTCACAAGCAAAGCGCGTTCTGGCAGCGTGACAGCCATCACTAATAAGAATGACATTCCCCACCTTTTAACTTCTTTTATACCCAGAACATGGCTTCTAACCATGCTTTATGCAAATTTTTCTGGTTACAGTATGAAATTGCAGTTACAACGGGAGTTCTAGCTTCTTTACTATTTTTATTTTCCATAAGGGGCAGAAAAATTAAAAAGGAAGCATGGAAGCATTCCATTCCGCATAAACATTTTAATTTTTATTATTATTTGTGTCTTTTGATCATAGTTCCAGTTGTGCAGCGCCACCTATCGGTGACTTCAGGAACTAATTTTTTTTTCGTGAAATCCGTTTCCCCATATTTTGAATAGTATGTGTACAAAATTTTGAGCCTTTACACTGAGTAGTTCGATATCCATGGAGGTCAGAGTAGGGGTGTTTTATTTCTGGCCACCTTGTATTACGACTGGTGTTAGCTCTGCTGGAGTTGGTGGTGGAATGTATTCCTCGCAGTCAGAAGAAGACTCCTAAGCTCTAGTCTTCTGTCTGGTCGTTCCGGCAGTCAGAAGGCGTACAAACTTCGAAATTTACTTTGTGTTAACTTCAATCGTCTCAGCTGACGTTTCGACGCTTTTCTAAAACCTGGTTCATTTGTAGCGCTATCACCTTGCTGCATCGCTGGTCTCGATGCGACTGTTGAAAATAATAATAGTGACGTCTATCCAACTCTTTCACACGCCGTCAGTCACGCTTCATTTCAGACTTGATTTCCACCACACGAGGTATGCCGACGGTTAAGAAATATTTTTTTCCTCCTCCCCTTTGAATGCCGGCAAGTCACGCCGACCAAGTTTTTGACTCGACGTTCCGCTTCTTTGAGGCTAAGGTCACAGTTGAAAGTGATTGAGAGCGTCGAACTGTTGTCGTCACCCGTCTGTTGGTTCGACGATTCGCAGTCGACCTGCTCTCGGAGGAATTGTCGATGGTGAGAAGGAGCTGTTGACTCTTCGTCTCGTCTTCACCACCAAATTCAGACAGCAATCGCACTATGCCGATTTCGATCGGCAGCCTCTTGCCTCCGTAAACTTGAACGGATGAACTTGTGCGACGAAGAGTACAATTCGCAAATATTCTAGAGTGTCTTGAAGAAAATCGAAGCACAAACGCAGAGGCCAAAAAAAGTCGCACTCGTAATATCTAGTGAAAAATGGAGACGGTCGTTTCAACAGCCCTTTTTATACTAGACTAAGTAGGAACTATTATTGAAAAAAGGGATGAGAATAGATGGCCCATAAGGAAATATCCCGTAACACAAACATGAAACGAGCAAGAACTCCACTAGGGCTTTTTTTTTTCAAAAACAGGATGTAGTATCACGTTTTTTTCTGAGAATAGAAAGTGATATCGCGTTTCTAGAAATATCTCGGCATATACTCAATAATTATATGAACCTAAAAAAATTCATCAGTATAGAATTTTTTTTTAGTTCTTGCTTTCGAGTATCCATGGTAAGATAATCCATTCATGACCCTTTGTCCAGCATTGGTTTTGTAAGAATAATCAAACTCGATATGATATAAGAAGATCAATTGTCGAAATTAGTTTGCACTGTTATTGACATTACTAACTTCAGAAACCGATCAGGCTCTCTTTAACTTGTACTGAACCCCACTCGAATCTTCCTTATAAAGAAGTAAACTTTCATCTAGTGTTATATCTCGTGGCAGACTTCAAGTAAATGTTGCAGATTTGGCCATACTTTATTTTGTTTTGTACAAGGATGTGTACGTGCATCATTGATGCTGACTTTGCTTTATCAGACAAATTCGTCTGCATGACATAGCGCATTCCACAGCTGATTTTCACTCTTATAACCTTACAGATCTGGGTTTTTTAAAAAATAAATTTTGGAAAACAGTTATTTCCCCCAAAAACTTGTATTTCATTTTGAGAATTAGGACACCATGATTTTGAAGGCAATCTACGAGTATGCTCTTCCGCATATCGATTTGTTTAGTTGTTATTAATTGATAGATATTATTACAAAATATTTATAGAAAAAAAATTAAAATGTTAGATATCAATATTGAAATTCATACCTTGCGTTGGCAGTAAATATAAAATGGACATGTGCAGATGGCAACTTTGCTTTTTGAATTTCACATCAGCTGGCGGCAAATCGTCTGAATCCGAATCGCTTGATTATAGTCTTATATAAGGCTACATACAGTAGAATCATTACCTCTATTTTCAATGTCCTCCTATTCATAATCATTATCTTCAAATCGCGTTCACTATCTTGAATCATCACCATTATTTTTTCAACGCAACTATCCGTCTTTATACATTACTTATCCACAAGCTGACCTATACAAATATAGTAAGACATGTAGTGTCTGTGCATTTGAGAGAGGCCGACAGTGCATCACCATTTTAAAAACTGGAGAGGTTGGCCGACGCACCCAAGGGCATACTTAGTAAAGACACTCGCAACCACGTAGTCATCATGCCCTTTGAAAAGATCTGGTGAGATTGCTCCTTCTGGTCGAACACCAAGTAATTCATTATCAAATTGTCCATTTCCGTAGCCAATTCAACTTAAGGCATCAGTCCTCTTCCTCAACTAATTCCAATTCTTGATCATAACCTAATTCTTTCCAATCATTTCCAGGCTTCATTCCTCTGCCACTACTCTTTCCACAATCAATTTCGCTTCCATTCGCATTTCATTCGTCAACAATATCAATCGTTCCAACTCTAATAACTGGTCCATAATCACATTCATATCCATTTCCATTTTGGGCTTTCAAATCCCCCGATCTCTTTTAAGGGCAGTCACTCGTCACCTTCGTTCTGATTTCAATTATTCTTTGAAACCGATGGATATGAAAAATGTTTCAGTCCGATCGCCTTTGACTGCTACCAACTTCTCTTTCACAAACTGTCTGGACCTGCGCTGCGCCTCGTTTAAGCTTATTTCTTCGTTGAAAATCAATGTAATGAAAGAACATTCCCAATGGTTTAATTAAGATATTGTTCATCGTAAAAAATGATTTTGTTTTAATTAAAACTGTAGGAAATGTTAAACTAGTGTCTCCTTTCATACGGCATGTCTCGCATAAACAGTTGATTATTAATGCTTCTTTTTTTCTTAATATGGTTATTTAAACTATTTAATTTTTAGAATATCACGATTGATTGCTGCTCCTGCGAATAAAACTGAACATTCAAAAATATTTTTTTTAAGGTAGATTCTTGAACTATTATTTCATTAAAAAAATTTCAATGTGTGATGCATACATTCCTTAAATATATTCTCCCTATTATAAAGTCATTACACAACTATACATAAAGATCTAAAAATTCTTAATTTGATGCAATTCCGTGTTAAGTAATAACGAAATCGTAATGCTACTATTATTTTTACTACTATTATTCTTTTTTACTGCTTAATATTATTTTTTTAATTCACTATTTTAATAGAAGCGTTGTTTGATATATTTTGGGAAACATATTTTTCTTTTTTCGGAGGGAGCGGGGTCAGATATTAAAAAAAGTTTTTTTATAAATATATATTAAAGTATTTTATATAAATTAATTGTAATTTTAATTATATTATAAATATATATTTCAAATCAATACAAAAATTCAAACCGCATTCAAAAGAAAGGAAATTTTATGTCATGTAACAGGTTGAGAAAAGCGAAAATGAAAAGAAAGAAAGAAAGAGAAAAATAGTAATAATAAGAACTATTAAAAATGTTTGGCATATGAAAGAAAAAAATATATTAAATTAATAGTAAGCTATTATAGAAACATTTTATATTTTTTGGATGATGAGTGAATTTAATTCATATTGCTTTGAAAAATGGAATGAATAAATATTTCTGTGCAATTATGATTATCCTTTTGCATTAAAACAGCATTAGCTATTTAAAGGAAACAAAAAAATCATTCAAGTCTGGTAAGATTTCAACATGTTTGATTCAGAACTTAATAATGAGTGCTGATTTATCTGCGTACTTAAATATTAAATGATTGTTATAAAGTTACTGTCTAACAGGTGACACAGTTATTATTATTATTTATCTGCAACATAACTGCTAATGATCTCTAACATATGAATATTTTAAAATGTCTTCTTGAAGAAATTTTAAGTACAATAAAATTTCTAAGAATAATTAATATAGCACTTATAATACTGCATGAAATTTGTTTATTTTTTACTGTAAGTATTTTTGAAAAATAATTAAGCGATTATTAGACGTTCTTCATCAGAAATGGTTTGCATACTTTCATTGAAAAGTGATAAAAATATAAAATAATTGTTACCGAATTTCATGTATCATTACAGAATTCTTAAAAATGAGAATATTAACGTAAAACTAAATATTGTGGAAAAAATTTAAAATATGTACTTAAAATATTGGAAAATTCTTAGATAAAGTTTATAAAAAGGCACAAATTCAATCTTTCTGAAACAAATGTGAATATTAGCAGGTTTTACATTATTTCATTCATTGTAATTGCATGTAGGGGAATATAAATAACAGATTGAGTGTGATATATCTCAAAACAGGAAGCAGCGCATATACCCTCCCTTGCAGATTACACATTCAAATTGTGTTTCTCTTCTCACTCCTTTGTGTTTGAGCAACACACGGCGCATCTCCTAGCTGTCTTTTTTGTTTCCTATTGGAGTAACTAGTGTCGGAAAATGTCTTATCATCAATCTGCCCACGTTTTCAATACTCTTTGGAACTTGAGACGATAGTAATCCTCTTCCTTCCTCACATCATCTCTCAGTCAATCGCGTTCTAAATTCGACATGTTTAAAATTTCCACCAATTTTTTTAAATTCAGTTTAAAAGCATTCCCTACAACCTAGTCAAGTAGATGTCGACATTTTTTTTGTAATATTGCCTTCGTCGGCTTCTAATTGAAGGATAGTATGATAAGCACTGATCCGACTTTTCAACTCCTCCCATGGATCTTCTATAATAGACTACCACTACAGACTTTTGTTTGATACAGAATTTTTTTTATACATTTACTAATGCAGCATTATGAATGGTTCTTAGCATTGTTAGAGGTTTTTTTTGTCTTAACACTGTATTACCATAATTTTTCCCTTTTTGAAATGTTGTCAGTCGTGCTCTTTCGAAATGCTCTCAGTTCATGCTTTTTCAATTTCGTGTCCTTAAATTCCACCGGTAACCCTCTTCTGTTTCCTCTAACAAACCATGTAAAATTGGTTTCATGTTCAAGAAGAATTTCGGTCACTCCCGCAGAAGTATTAAAAATTGTCTGTTTTTGGCTTTCAGTTCATGGATTCAAGTCGGTGTACATTTTGTAGACATTCCAAATTGTTCGTATTCTTGCATGAAAAAAGTTCCTTTACCAGTATAGATAATCAAATTCGAAATGTAACAGGTTTCTAATTCACAGAGTTTGAAGAATTAAATTCCGAATCTAACTCTTTTAGTCGTAAAATATTGATTCTATCCACATAAATCTCTGAAAGCAATCCGACTATTGTATTGTTACAGATTCTTAACTTTGCATTTAAATGCATTGTTTATCGAATGCCTCTGAATTCTCAAAATGAAATTTTATTAGCAAACTAAACCTTTTCTTGCATATGATTTGTCTGAAGAATTGGTGTTTAAAATGGGTCTTATGCCCCAAGTAGCATACTTTCACAGATTTTGGCATTATTCCTTGAAGTAAAAGTAAACCAAACATTAGTTGTACAGTCGCTCAAAAAATATACGAGCACCGGTACCCCTTCTGTTTTTTTACCAATTCCCTTTTTTGGACCAACATTAATTTAATATGACACCTCATTGGCAAAAGGATTAACATTTCAATCTTTGTTTCACATGAACGAATTGTTTTTTTTTGTAAAATTTTTATTGTTTTACCGACTTTGGAAGCTTTGCACGACAATTAAAAAAATATACTCCATCATTAATAAGGAAAGTTTAAAAAAATAGGTGATAATTATGTATATAAAAGCGTTTTAGTTTATTTTACGCACCAACCTCGATGAACCATTAAAAA
>JAOUZG010022412.1:1346703-1362074 GCA_026289955.1 Argiope argentata
CTATTAAGAGCATTGGAATTGTAATTTTTTACGCAAGTCTGAAAATTTAACAATTCCGGCGTTTTCGTTGGACTTTGAAAAATTTAAGCAAGTTAACGTAAAAAGACAAGACTTGCTTACCCATCCAACGAGCTTGAAGTCAGGCATCAAATGAAGAATTGGCTCTGAGTGGGGACCCTCAGACTTTTTTTTAAATCTATGTGATGACGCAATAGTGTTTCAGTTTGCATTTCTGGCGTCTTAAACCTAATAACCATTGAATAACATGGGAAAATGGTTACTATCGTTATCCTATGGGGGGTAGGGTCTCGATATGGAACATTATTAAATATTATCACGCTATATGGAATGTTTTATATAAAATTGTATATGTTAGCATAGGGTTAACATGGGGAAATGCAGTTTTCCATAGGAATCAACGGTAAATTTGGAGTTTTGATGATTTCTCGGGAACTATGGGGGGTAGGGTCTTGATATTTGGTATATGGGTACCCCTTGGGGTAATATACCCCGAGGGTCTGACCCCCTGGGTCTAAATAATCAAATAAATGTTAATATATCGGCTGTCTATCGTCCGATGGGTCCCAAAATTTTTTTTATGGAGGGTCACCCCCGGGAGTCGGGTCAAGGTCAAATTTTCAATCGCTTATATCTCGGCTCCTATGGGTCCTAGATATATGTTGTAACCACTCAAACAACTCGTCTCGACCTGAAGAATATTCTTGTACCATTGGCGAATGTGTACCACGTTTGGTACATGAGTACCAGTACCAATTTTTTATAAGAATCGCACGAAACTCGGTAGGTATATACTACTCGTCACTCTGCACGTATTGACCCAAAACATGACTCTGTAGATTCCATAGGTTCCATGCAGGGGTGCAAAAAAGGCTAAAAAATTCACACTTTGAAGAGCCATAATTTCCTTATGCGTCACTTGACACGTCCGCCACTCGTTGTCATTTACTCCACATTTCATCCTCTATCCATCGATACTCGAACCGAGTCTCTAGGTGCCATAGGAGCTGAGATATGAGACCCGGACTCGAATTTTCAATCGTCCATTGCGAGCAAACTATTCGCCCTAGAAGCATAAAACAACCACCTTTGCATTTGTCAGGATGCAAGTTATAAAACGATATTACGTTTGTGTCTCTAGCGGGTCTCAAACCAAAGTTTGAATCCGGACCCGACACTCGTTAAAATCGGACCCCATCATAACTCGGCTCCTCATGCTGCAAACGACTCGAAATTTAAACCATAGACTCATCTCGGGATCCTAAGCTCGACTGACCTTGAACCAAGTCTCTAGCCATATTTGGTCATTTGGCCCATATAATCACTAAAACAATCAGTTTTCAAGCTCTCACGAGTCGCCTATGGCCCCAAATCACTAGATGTTTTTTGCATTCATCTTTATTCGTCGAGACGATTCACGTAACGTATCACACACGACGATCGGGCAATAAATTGTACATTTCACAAAATTGAGCTCGATGCATGAATTTTGGCAAACTGGAAGCTCTCGTAACTATTGTTTGGTGCACGTCATCTTTACAACAGTACAAGATTTGCACTCTACGAGTCATTCTGCGTACTTTGATACCAAACACGAGTCACTTTGGACCAAAGGAACCCGAGTTTTGAGACCCAATCTCAAAACATTAACCCTCCATTGCGCCAAAACTATTTACGCAATAAATAAGAAACGACTACCGTTGAGTTTTATTTGTAACTAGCTTTAAAATGATGCAACATTTTTATCACTAGCTAGTCTCAAACATGGGTTTCGGACCGGGTCTCAAAATGCATGAAAATGGCAATCACTACAACTCGTCACAAAATTACGGCAGCAACTCCAAATTTTTGTATTAAGTATATCACGACAAGCTTTAAGAAAAACAATTTAAATCGTGACGCTAGGTAAATATCTTGAGCTAGCAAGGGGCATCAATCATTCAGTAAGTTTACGAGTGGTACACTCAACCAATGACCCCGAATGAAAAAAAAATTCATCACTGGATACAACACTTAAAACGTAGTTAAATGATGTAAAAATAATGAATATTGAAGAATAAATGTTACAATTGATGCGTTAAAAATGCAATGTTAAAATACCATAGAATGCACCGTCAACCAGACGAGAAAAATTTCTGGTACCAAAAAAATTTTCGGGCAAAAAAAATTTTTTTTTTTTGTCTTCTGAAATTTTTTCTCGTCTGAAAATTTTTTCTTGACTTGCTTGAAAAATTTTTTCTTGTCTTCTGGCAACTATACTACTTTTGCCAACTATACCATTTTTTCCTCATTTTCCATTAACGGAAAATTTTTCATTTCATTCGTTCCACTACATCATCTCGTTTAGTGTTTTACAAAAAATTTTTTGTCTGCACCATGTTTGTTTTATCCTCTTTGAGATTTCAATAACTTTGAAACATTTTATCGCTCAATCCAAGACTGCTACTGCTCTCATCACAATTTCATATTCTCACTCGGCACAAGTCTCGTTTGCTCATTTCCAAGATTGGTTCTCTAACTGATCCAAAAAAATGGGAGAGAGTCGATACGAGCCTTCCAGACTCGTATCGACTCTCTCCCATTTTTTTTTGGGAATCGGTTGGCAATTCACAGTTCGTACCTGCACAGAGGACAGGTAATGTCTTCCAACATCCACTTTTCCAAGCAAGACTCGTGAAACTTGTGTCCGCAGGTCGTAGTCACCTCTTGGTACAGAGGCTGCGTGCAAATGACGCATTCGGGTTGTTTTGCAAAGCAGGAATTGGAGACGCAGGATGAGTAAATTGATTCCAAAATTAACTCACCCATTTTCTGCCACTGCTCCAGGTTACATTCCCGTTGAATTCCACGGAAATAGACTGTCATTGCCAATTGTATCAAGTGGCGAATTCCAATAATCTTCCACACTGCCCAGGGTAATCCGTTCGGCCCTTTGGCCAGTTCTTGGAACTCTTCGTTGTATGCACCTGGATCAAGAGCCATAAAGTTGGTAAATATGGGCATGGACCAGCTTCTATGGTTTACAATCACTTTCAGCTGGTCAATAATCTTTTCACGAATACTTTCGTTTCCATCCGAAACTGTAACAATTTCAGGTGGTGGCAAAGACTCTAGCACAGCTCGCACAGTTTGGATATACTCGGCAAGAGACATGATTCACTAGCTCTCAGTAACTCTCAAGAAATGCAATTGAGAATTTTACAGCAGCTTTTATAGTCTGAGAGACGAGGAAGTAGCTTCTGATTGGTTCTTCGCACCATGACATCACGTGCGCATGCTCTGTAACTAGCTGGCAAGTATTCTGATGTGCATTATTATGTTGCAAAAATACCCATTCCAATCTTGTAAACGTTCAAATGCATTATTATACTGCAAAAAATAATCTTTCCAAGCTTGTCGAGTCTCAAATCTATTAGCACACATCTTGTTGCAAAAAAATAATCAGTCCAAGCTTGCCAAATCTCAAATACGTTGGCACACATCTTGTTGCAAAAAAATAATCTTGCTGAGCTTGCAAAATCTCAAATACATTGGCACGAATCTTGTTGCAGAAAACACGAATCTTGCCAAGCATCTGACAAAACTCGTTCAACTAAAGCAGTCTTTGAAAGAAAGTTACACAAAGTTTCCAATCTTGGCAAGTAAACTAAACCAAAAAAATGGGAGAGAGTTTGCTGCTCATAACAGCAAACTCTCTCCCATTTTTTGGGGGGGGGATTATTTTTTTTCCCACCAAGTCCATCAATGAATCAGTTATTGTTATTTTCTACTTGTATCTGGACGGCCTTCTCCACACAAACTCTTGGCCCCAAATACACGACTCTATGAAGAAACATGGGTTCGAGGAGCATACACGTGGCCATGTCATACATTCCGATAGTAATCTCTTTCCATGTATCGACATTTTTTTGCAAAATGCCGTAAAAATGACCCGTCAAGAAGGTTTGCAATTCTTGCTTGGGGACACGATACTCTTCACCTTCCACGTAATGGTCCTCGAAAGCATTCAAGGGATGAACTGTTTAATTTTTCACAATCTCGTCAAACGTAAACATTCCATACGATTCTTTTGTCGGCATCAATACTATCGTGGACTCTGGATCCGACACTTGACAAAAGGCAATCTTGTGCACGTACCACATACCCCACAGCCAAATCCAATCGGCCAAGGCAACATATTCTACGAAAGCCAGACTCGTGATGCAAAACTTTTCGGGAGAAAAATAGTAATGTCTTTACCGTCGAGAGCGCTCGGCTTTTATAGTCTGGGAGAGGAGAAAGTGTGCTTCTGATTGGTCCACGTCACAACGACCAGGAACTTTTTGAATATTTTGTAAATGCTTATTACCATTTGATTGGCGCAGCATGGCCATATCTGGCTTTTGTGCCAAAAAACCAAAACAACCTAACCTAACCACGTCACAACGAGGGGGAGAAAAGTAACGGTTGAATCGTCCAATCTTGAAGAAAAAGAGTTTTCAAGCTCGGTAAAGAGACGAATCCAAAACCAACGTAATTGAGGTTGTTGCAACAAACTTTGCAAATTAAACTTTTTATTCACCAAGAAAGGTTTAGTAGCATGAAAAAAAGAATGTTTTTCATGCAACAAACCAAACTCGGAGCCAAACTTTTGCAACGTCAAGAAATTGTATGTTTTAGTACAAGACAACCTAACGTGCAGAAACCAGAAAATAATTCAGAGGAAAAACAATTTCAGAGCAAGACAAGACAAAGCAACAATTTAAAAAATTTTTTTGTCTTGCTCTGAAATTTTTTCGTGTCAAGAAATTTTTGCCCATCATCTCTCACTACACGAAAATTTTGTACCCGTGCAAATAATGGCATTTCCTTGTAAAGAATCTCCCTTTGCCTTTTCCTCTTTTTTTGTCTTTACACGATTCTTCGAGATGCGACATTCACACTGAAACGGCCGACCGGTATTTAGCAGGATTAAATCTTGGCTCGCCATTTTGGACGGGGGACATTAATCCCAATGAATGCCACGGTTCGTCACGTGACTGACCACAGTTTTCTCGCGTAAAAATTAATGCGTGGGATACGTAAAAGTAAATTTACAACTGCAATCGTTCTTGTCTGGATACACGCATGAGGACAAATGCCAACCGTACTGAGAAATCAAACGCGGGTGCACTGGACAATCCAAATGGGTGGATCGAATATCAAACTCCAAAACTTTGGACCCCTCTGGGGCTCACCTACTATAGGTGAGTACGGGTGTCCCAATCCCGAGGTTCCCAGGGATCTTTACTCCCTTTATTTTTATCCCCTTCGCCTTCTTCTGTCTACTTGATCCTTCTTTCCCTCGACGGCAAGCGAGGGAGCTCCTCATGAGAAGCTGTCGCCGCTCTGTTTGCGTCTTGCTTCTCATGGACAGCCAAAAAACCCACGTGTTGGCCGTGCGTGGCAACCCATTAGACGTGCGGTGCACTGTGGTTCCCAGTGCATCAATCGGCTGGTAACTATCAACCAGAGTTGTTAGTTTGCTAGGAATCAAACGAAGGGGTTACTCCTTGGGCTTGGCGTTAAGGGTGGTCACTGTCCCCGGAGGTAACTCCCAGCGTTTAGGTACCGATTAGCACTATGGTAAGCGCCGAAGCTGGGAATATCTAGAGCTTGTGGCTGCCATCCCTTGTTGGGCTCCGTGGTGGGTAATGCCGTCGGGCCCGAATCATGAATTATATCGTATGGGCGCTTCAACTAGGGATCCCTTCAGTGGACACCACAAACAACCTTCGTCTTTTAATCTTCAAGAACAATTTGATTCTTTTTTTACTGTAAAACGTGTTTCGGAGCAAAAGGAAACTTTTGAAACTGTTTCTCCCTTTCTTGTCCAAAAGGCTATACAGGCAACAGTCGGTGAAGTTTCATCTATTAAAAAGATGAGATCTGGCGACTTACTGGTAGTGGTCTCATCTCGGAAACAAGCGCAGCAAATAATAAAACTCAAATATTTAGCTACAATAGCGGTTACAGTGATTCCTCATCAATCACTGAATAGTTCGAAAAGTGTTGTAACCTGCGGTGAATTGTTAAATGTTCCCGTAGATGTGATAACTGCCGAAATGAAATCTCAAGGAGTTACACATGTCCGTCGCATAACCATCCGGCGTGATGGACAACTCATTGAAACAAAGCACCACATTCTTACATTTCAAACATCAACGTTACCTGACTCAGTATATGCCGGTTATATAAAGTTACCTGTTCGGGCATACATTCCAAATCCGTTAAGGTGTTATCAGTGCCAGCGGTTTGGATACGCAAAACTAAATTGCCGTGGAACTCTCACTTGCGGCCGCTGTGGTCAAAAAGGTCATGAGAGCCAGCAATGTTCTGCCAAAGAAAAGTGCATAAATTGCAGTAGTGATCATCCTTCATATTCGCGATCCTGCCCCCACTGGATACTTGAAAAACAAATTACAGCTATTAAAGTTAAAGAAAATATATCTTACCCTGAAGCCAGACGACGGGTTCAGGCTCAAACACCCATCTCTGGTGTCAGCTATGCATCAATAGCTAAACAAATCTTTTGCAAAAACTGTTCTTGTGACAGTTGTGTTAAATTTACTAAAAAAACCAATAATCCTCCTAAAGCATCCGATTCTGAATCAAACCCCTCCATTTATCCTGAAACTGAAACTCGTAAACCTGTAAGACGGAAATCAAAGACAAAATCGCAAACTTCTTTGACTTTAAACCTTGCGAAACGTGGCCTTACGCAGAAAGATCTGCATAAGGAAATGAAGAAATCAACCTCAAAAAATACTGTCGCTTTGGGGCTGGCGACCAAGGGCGTTGTCCACAAAGACTTATTGTCTATCTTTGGAGACACGTCTAATAGTCCCGATCACCTTTCACTCCATCCATCAGATGAGGATGAAGAACTTCACATGAGTTGCGAAATATCTCCAACTCATTCACGTACTTCTAAAACATCTCCAGAAAAATGAGTTTCTTGATGGATACCATCCTTTCATGGAATTGTCGTGGCCTTCGTTCTAAATTGCAAGACATCAAGTCCATCATAAATACTTTTCATCCCTTTTGTTTTGGTTTTCAAGAAACTTTCCTGAAGCCAAATATACCATTAAAAGTGCGTGGCTATAGTTGCGTTCGGAAAGATATAGACTCTGGATCCCGCAGTTTTGGAGGAGTCTGTATTTTAACACTAATCATACCAACACTTATTAGATACCTAGTTTACCATAGCAGGTCAAATGACCCGAAATTTAGGTTCCCTATTTTTATGTATGAAATATGGATGTTGGAAAGGAAATAAAAATATAATGATAATAAAATATGTATTATAATTATATGAAATAGTATTTTTATAATTTTTATTTCAAACGCAAAAAAAAGAGTTGTTTTTATACATCACATTTTTTACACATAAGTGTATCCGTCGCACATTTCCCGCAAACAAATTTTTTACAATTGGAGCAAATTTTATTAGTTTTATTCTCTATCCTATTTGACACCTCTTGCGTTTATTAGAATCTGTAACGCAGTATCCTATTTGACACCTCTTGTGTTTATTAGAATCTGTAACAGGGTTAGGCAACGATCGTTTAGTATTTGCTTTTTCTTTTGGTTGTTCACGGGCAACTCGAAAATCGTCGGCAAGTTCTACTGCTAGCTTGAGTAAAAAATCTTGCCTCGAGATATTATCTCCTGTAGTTTGCTTGTATAAAATCCAGGCATTTATACCAGCTAAATCAAGAATATTGAAAAAAATTTGGAGTGGCCATCTGCAAGACTTAGACTTTGTAGTAAATTTCCTCGCCATTTCATCGGTCATGTCTACACCAAATTTGGTTTTATTGTAATATGAAACAGTTTCAGGTAAACGCTTGATTATTTTCTATTGATACAAATTTATGTTTAGAACTAAGTAAAATTACCTTTTTATTTGGCTTGCTTTTATAAATTGTAAGAGTACAATTATCAGAAGTAAAAATTTTCGAAGAAAATCTTGCCATGTCATCTTTCTTTTGCTTTGCAATTAGGGGTAGCTCCCTTTTGTTTGAGGGAATGGTTCCAACTTGGGTAGTTCTTTTTGCTAGAAGTTGTATGACTAGGGATTTGCTTGTGAAGAAGTTGTCTGTGGTCACAGTTCTTCCGCAACCCGTAAATGGCTCGATCAGCTTAAGTACAACGTATTCAGAGAGTTGTACTGAAGAGGGTCTATTTTCATCTTTTCCTAGATATGGAAATGCATTTATGACGTATTTGCTATCGACGTCCGATGCTAACCAAAATTTGATTCCAAATTTATTCGGCTTGTTAGGCATGTATTGCGTAAATCTACATCGTACTTTAGTCGGAAATAGCAGTTCATCTATAGTAATATTACCACCCGGTTTGTAACAGTTTTGGCTGTTCTCAATGAAAATATTCCAAATCGTGGATACCATAGCAAATTTATCTGCTTTCAAACGTTCACTCTGCGGATTTTTTTTATCAAAACGAATAAATCTAAGAATTTCGGTAAAATTATTTCTGCTCATAGTTTCAGAAAAAAATTTGGCCCCCATATATTATTTCACAAAAAAGAAAGTTTCAAATTATTTGCTCCATATGCAGCTCGTGCATATAAAATTGCAATAAATGCAGCAAGTTTTTCTTGAGATAAACTCCAATCGGATCCTAGCACTCTGTTTGCTTCTTCTATTGTGCGTGTTCTTATATGGTTCATAATACGGTGGTCAATTATCAATGAAAATGCAGTACTAACTTTACCTTTCATTATATGACGTTTAGCATATCCTGTTGGGCCTACTTCTTGCCTGAAAATGTTATGAAGTGGTGGTCTTCCAAGTGTGCCACCTATTTGTATTTCTTCCCAAACAGATCCATCAATTGCAACATGTTGTTCATTTATTTCTGCTTCACTTTCTTCAGAACTTGAGAGTAATCTTCTTCTTTTTCGTCCGCAACCGATATTCACAATATTTCCCTCTTCATCGTCAGTATCTGTAGATTCAGACTCAATTTCGTTTGTAACCAATATATCTTCGTTTTCAGAAAATTCATCTTCACCGATTTCCGAAAACTCTTCTCCAATATCATTTATATCTTCTAAGAATTTGGACTGTCTCGTTCGTTTCGACATTTTATGGGTAAATAGTTACCTGTATCACTAGTAAAGCTATCAAAATAAAATAAAAACTATGTACTAAACTTTTTTTCTACCTTTTTTACACAAAACTCTAGTTTCAATCTAAACTTTTTATATTTTCTTGAATTATTCTCAGCTATTTTGCTTGAACTACTTTACGTAACAGTCTTTGCATACATTTGCAGTTTACTGCATACAATAAGATAAGCAATATGTATTGATAAGCTTATAAAACAAAAAAAATGTTCTCCGGGTCAAATGACCCGATGTGGTAGACAACGGTATACGACATTTATACTCAAAATAAACAAAACAAAAAAATTATAAAAATAGTATAAGAACAGTAGACTTAATTAGTCAGAAAAAGTCAGTAAGTTAAATTTGGAGAAGTAATAAGATAATACGTGCATTATCAATGCAAAATTTCAAAATAGATCATTTGACCCGTTATGGTATGATTAGTGTTAACATCAAATCTATATCCGAGCACACCACTTAACTTGCACACCTCCTTGCAGGCTGTGGCTGTCCAAGTTCACACTCGAACACTGCTTACAGTCTGCTGCATCTATTTGCCACCTCATGATTCCATCGCCGAACAGGAACTTGGCAATTTGCTAGACCAGCTTCCTACACCATATTTATTGATTGGAGATTTCAATGCACATAGCACTTTATGGGGCTCGGAGAATACGAACTCTCGTAGTAGACAAATTGAACAGTTTATTGCCAATAACCGTCTCTGTCTACTAAATAATGACGAGAAAACGTACTTCCATGAGCCAACACGCACATTTCATAGCATAGACCTTGCCATTTGTTCTCCTGAGTTACTACCGTTATTAAAATTTAAAGTCAGAGATTATCTATATGGTAGTGATCATTTCCCTTTAATTATCACGCCTGTTGATAGAAACTTTGGAACTCGTTCTCCACAGCATTTCCTATTCCAATAAGCAGACTGGACAGCATACACAAAATTGGCAGACATTACTCAGGCAATGGTCAGTACCATAGACATATCGGAAGCAGTGCAATACATCAATGATGTCTTGATAAACGCAGCAAATAAATCCATCCCTAAAAGTTCACCAGGTTCACGAAAATTTCGAAGACCTTGGTGGAATAAAGCCTGTCACGACAGTCACAAGCAACAGAAGAAATTATGGAATATCTTCCGAAGGTATCCGAGGACGGAATACCTTGTCGCATTTAAAAGACCCAGAGCCATTGCTCGTCGTACTCGACGTCGTAGCCAAAGGGAGTCCTGGATAAGATATGTTACCTCAATTTCATATCGCACTTCCAGTAAGCATTTTTGGGAAATAGTTAAAGCTGCTAATGGACTTTACCAGGAGTTTTCATTTCCTATCCTGAAATCCGGAAATATAACATACTCCTCACCATTGGATGTTGCCAATATTTTTGGGCAGACTTTTGAGAAAATTTCCGCAGCTGAATCGTATAGTTCTGCTTTTGTAGCAACTAAGAATAGCGCGGAACAGGTACTTTTGAATTTCCGGATGAGTGAATTAAAAACGGCAGTATCCCAAGCTCGTGACACTAGTCCTGGTCCAGACGGAATAACATACAGCATGCTTCGCCACTTGAGTGAGTCATCACTTTCCAATCTCCTGTATCTGTTCAATAGAATATATACGGAGCAAACTTTCCCCTATCAGTGGCAAGAGGCTTTGGTGATTCCCATTCTTAAACCAGGAAAGGATCCAGCAAACCCTCAGCACTACAGACCAATTGCTTTGACGAGCGTTCTTTGCAAAACACTTGGATGTATGGTCAACACCCGCCTAGTCTTTCAATTGGTGAAAGAATCGTGTATTCCGCTCATGCAGAGTGGCTTCCGTAAGGGGCGTTCCACTATGGATAACATAATACAACTGGAAATGTACATTCGTAATGCCTTTGTGCGTCGAAACCATCTTGTCTCTATTTTCTTTGACATAGAGAAAACATATGACCGCACATGGCGTTACGGTATTCTTCAGAAATTTTTTTAATTGGGTTTTAGGGGAAATCTCCCAATTTTTATTCGAAATTTTTTAACTTTTAGAACTTATCGAGTTCGTGTCGGCAATTTTTATTCTAACTATTCTATTCAAGCGGAGGGAGTTCCGCAAGGTAGCGTCATTAGTGTTACGCTTTTTATCATCCATTTTAGTGAAATTCCTAATCATTTACCGCCAACTGTGCAAGGAAATTTGTACGTTGATGATCTACAAATCTCTTGTGTAGGTAGTAATTTGCCTTTAATTGAATTACAACTGCAAAGTGCAATTAACAAATTGAACAAGTGGTGCGAGGAAAATGGACATACTCTTTCTTCAGAAAAGAGTAAATGTATGCATTTTTGCAGAAAGCGAAACCTTCATCCGGATCCATCCACATACATACGTAATGGGCTGGTTCCAGTCGTTGATGAGATACGGTTTTTAGGTATAATTTTTGATAAGAAACTCACTTTCCTTCCACATGTTTTGTACCTCCGGAAGAAGTGTGAGAAATCACTCAATATTCTCAAGGTACTTTCTCGCACATCCTGGGGTGCCGATCATACCTCTCTACTACGCATTTATCAATTATTTTATCTCGGATTTACTACGGGTGTTTCGTATATGGTTCAGCCAGGTCTACTGCCCTGCAACGGCTAAATACCGTACATCATTCTGCTCTAAGGATTTGCTTAGGAGCTTTCCGAACATCGCCAGTGGAAAGTCTGTATGTTATTTGCCATCAGATGCCTTTGGAGCTGCGAAGGAAAAAACTTGCTCTGCAGTATCATTTCCGAGCTCAGTCATTTCCACAACATCCCGTCTGATATGACCATCTCAGCTTCTCTCCGCAAAATTTATAATGCTCGTCCCTCTCACATTCATTCCTTTTGCGAGAGAGTAAAACGCACAATTCGAAATTTGGGCATGCAGTTTCCTGAAGTCCAGACTTTTGATTTACAAATTTTTCCGTCTTGGGATATTCTCAATTTTTCTTTTTTAAATCCTTTCTCTGGCTTCATTAAAGATGCGACTGATCCAGTAATTTTTCAACAATTTTTTTGTTCCCATAGGAATCAGTATTCTTCTTTTGTACCCGTCTTTACTGACGGTTCAAAGACAACCGAGCATGTTGGTTGTGGAGCTGTATTTGATTCCAACATAAATAGTTTCCGTCTGCATTCCTCTTTCTCAGTTTTGTCAGCCGAATTAGCTGCTATTTCTCATGCTCTGATGAATATCCGGTTCTCACCGGGAAGACAATTTTGTATATATACAGATAGCATGAGTTCTTTAGAAATCCTCTCAAATTTAAATCCTCATATACACTCTTTTGTCACAGAAATCTTGAGACTTTTGAAAACTCTTCTAAAGAGGGGTTTTAATATTCTCTTTTGCTGGGTTCCCAGTCACATGGGTATTATAGGTAATGAGCAGGCTGATCATGCTGCAAAATCTGCATCTTTTGTTTTACATCGCAAAATAACCATATAGTGATGTAAAGAAATCTATTGCTCGCAGAATTTTTTCTCTATGGCAGGAGACATGGGATCTGCAGCTACAGAATAAACTGCATTCTATTAAACCTATCATTGATACATGGCCAGTCTTACCCATGCGTGAGACTGACGTAAAAATGTCTCGTTTGCGCATTGGGCATACTCGAATTACCCACGAGTACTTACTCTTCGGAGAAAGTACACCTATGTGCTCCTCATGCCACAGTGAATTGACAGTTCATCACATTTTGATTGAATGTCCAGCTCTTTACTCTCATCGACAACATTTTTTTTCATTCATCAAATGTTACTCTTTCAGAATTGCTGGGGGAAAATTACCATCCCAACATTTTAAAATTTTTTATTGCTACACAGATTTTACCATTTATTTAACTTAAACTGTTTCCTTTTTCAGATTTTTTTCTCAGACAAAAGTGTCGTGGTTTCATTTTTATCGGTATTTTAGCTACTTTACATGATCTTATGAATAAACATACTTGATTTTATAGGAAGTTTTCAAATATTAACTTTTTTGTACTTTTACCATATGGATGGCGCAGTATGGCCAAGATTGGCTCTTGTGCCAAAAAAAACCAAATTAACCAACCAACCAAAACATTGGACAAGTTGTGAAGACGATACCATAATTGGTACTTGTCAGCTGTGGACAAGTCGGGAAGGGAATCGCCAACAGTTTTTTCGACATTATCCATGAAAGGCTCGACATTCATGACGAAACAAATGCTTTGTTAAACATGGCATGTTGAAAGGGTAAAAGTATCTCGCAGCAAGTAAAAAGTAATAATGGCAAAAGATTTTCAGGAGAAAAAGTAATAATGATAAAAGATTTTCAGAAAAAGACTTTAATTTTTGAATGTATTGTTACTATGGTCATTATTCCCATTGTTTGATAAATTAATATTTATAGGTAAATAGTTTAGTAATACATCATAGTGAGCTTTCTGTTTATCCTTTTCCTCCAGCACCTTCTTTAACTTTTCTTTCAATTTAGCCATATTTGATTCAATTTTGCACGCTCCTCCTTTTCCATATTACACTTTTCTTTCAACTGAGCATTATTTGATTCCGATTCACTCAACCTTTCTTCAAATTACACCATCATTTGTTCACGACACACATTCCACTCATCCGTTAAGCGTTTCCTGCTTTTATACAGCTGATTCATCATATTTTGCTGATTCTTACTATACACGTAAATCTCGTCTTCTATGCAACGAAACGTGTTGCCCTTGCTTACTTGATACGCATATCATTCGTCTTTGGACAATTGCAATAAATCCAAATTTACTTTATAATACAATCGTTTGTCATTTAACCACGTCACATACACATCGGTAGGTTCCTCGGTAGGCTCATACTCACGACACACGGGAATCACGCAATCCAAATACTTGAACAACGTCTTTTTGATTGCCACTCCCCATCGCCGATGAGAATGTTTCTCACGCACTTTGACTGCATCGTCCATCCTATCCACCACATTTTTCGAACCAATTTGCCGAACCAATAATGTTTCCAACGTATTCGGAACCAATAGACACATCAAAGCTGTCGCGTGATCCGTTACGGGTTTATTGATGCAAAAATGGGAAAGGCCCACCTATCCCGATTCACTTCATACCGAATCACCAGACCGTCACAGGAAGCCTTTGGACGACTCACGTAACAAATGACACTGATCAAATGAAACACATCTTTAATCAACACGCTGTATTTACAACGCTCGCCCGTCGACAACTCGTATCTCACCTCATTTTCCAAATATGTTTAAATGTTTTAATCGCCTCTTTTTTACACCCAAAAATCATGTGACGATGCGTGATCCCATGTAAACCGTCACACAAACACCAATAAGGCGGAACAAAAATGTCATCTCGAATCGGAGCCATTTTTTCCACAAATATGTGATATGCATTATGTCAAATGGTACCAATTCATATCGCCTGCCAGGAACTGATTCAAAATGCCCAGTAAATCATCATACATCCCACTCTTCTCGTTAAATAATATCGGTTGGGAATATGATGCATCACTGTTTGCGTTGAAAGAATTATACAATCCAGTATACTCGCTCAGCCGGTCTCGCCGCCGACCGCGCATTTCAGAAGGAACAGGGACAAAAATCTTACAACTCACGCAAATGGGAACACTTATAGGAGGATGAGATTCCGTTCCTTCACGAGTCCTCTCACGATAAGCTTCCACAAACGCCTTTAAACACGGAACCAAATGAGAACATTGCAATTTTTTCGTGCCACGTTTCCAACGTTGCTTCCCCGCGCAATAAATACACATATCCAGAGGATTCACATCGTGAATCTCGGATACGTGCGCGACCAATTCTTTTAAAAACAAACGTTTGCAACAGCTAGGACAATGATCGCACACATTCACATGGATTTGATTTGGGGGGAACATGGATTTTGATTTGGGGGAAACACTTTGTGTTTTGGGGGGAA
Source organism: Argiope argentata (assembly GCA_026289955.1). Classification (NCBI taxonomy): domain Eukaryota; kingdom Metazoa; phylum Arthropoda; class Arachnida; order Araneae; family Araneidae; genus Argiope; species Argiope argentata. The sequence continues at coordinate 1,361,849 of JAOUZG010022412.1, forward strand.
CGGGGTTTTGATTTGGGGGGGGGGAAACATCTTTGGGTTTAATGTAAAAAAATTGTGCAATACAATATGGTAAATGTGTACAAGTGTGTATGACTATGGTCTTGATAACCAACAAAAAGTATATGGTAATAAAATAAATGTGTACAAGACTATAGTCTTGGTAAAACTGGTTGTGTTACCATGCGTGGAGGGAGGGTGGTCATGGTAACACCAAAAGGTAAAACCT